>JAOXNN020000053.1:128983-160103 GCA_028571205.2 Hydropsyche betteni | reverse complement strand
CCATTGTCGATGGCAAAGTGCATCGGCTCCTAGACGGCTGCAAGTCTTCGTTCTGGTCGGCCAGCTTTAGAAGTCGCCGACGGGCCACAAACTCGTGGCAACAGTTTCGATAATCGGTTTTGGCATTACTTCGACGTCGAAGGCGAATTCTGTGGGGGTTCGGGCGTAAACGAGAGCTTTCCGATGCTTTGGCGGGTCGGATTCGTGATGCGTTAAAGCTGAGGTGCTGTTTGCTGTTTAGTTACGTCAGGAATTGTATCGTTTGTAACTGGCGGTTTTCGGACGAAGTGTATAGAGTATTAACGAAAATTAATTGTATAGGTGCAATATCAATATAATAAATGCATTTATATAATACGAGTTGATCAGATATAATATTAATACATTAAATCAATTCAAAAGCTTAATCGTATTTTTGTTATCACGCATCGTATTTAGAAACTAATTCGATGCGACGCAGATACCGCACTTCTTAACACAATCTCTTTGATATTTTGACGTAAATCATCATTAATTATGGCTAGTAACATGTCATCGTCAGTTTTCAAATGGTTTATGAGTTAATGAAAGATCTTCAGATTTGAATTTCGAAAACCACTACTGAGTGATTCTAATATTAATACATCTCTATTGTACATATATCAAGTATTTTTGGTTGCCATGATCGCGTATTTATTATTATACGTTTCAAAAATTTCTACGGGCTATTTATTGTTAACTGACTAGGCTAAAACATAATAGATACTGAAAAAGTAGTATTCTCTACATAATAGGATTTTTTTAAATACGAATTCATTAGTTTGAAGAAAGAAGAAAAATGCTTGGCCGTCGAAAAAATACGACGAAACTTATGTATAAACCTAATAGAATGGTATTATATTATATATCGAATATACATAAAAATAAATTTATAATCCTCAAATATTCCACGATCGCGAAAAACTCAATACTTAACACGATCGAAACGAAAGCAGTGCATTATCGAAGCCAGACTTATTCATACGTTATACGTCGGCTTTCTTTATATCGCGGCCGTGTTGTGTTCGGCCTTTGCGCAATAACAATAAATTGTAACGCGCCCTCCGAACTCGATCGCCGATATTTTCCCGAAACTTTCGCGCGCGGATTTCTCCGGAAAACTCGCTTTTCCGACTTTTCCGAGAGCGAAACACCTGTTGCCATGGCGACCCAGGCCATCGCGGCTAGACTGTTGCCGAAGCGTTTAAAAACGACCCGCAATATATCGAACTACACTCCCGAAAAAAAATCCGACGAAACGAACGCTCTCACGCAAATTCGCTCGTCGAATTGCGACCTACATATTCGCAAACGTTGAAAAACCCGAGGCCGGACCGTTCATCCATCTTTATGACGCCGCACTACGCGCGGGGAATATCTACTCGCGGTCCGATAAGACCCGTCTGGCTGCGGGTTATATATTTTTTTCGGGCGAGGATTCGAATCCTCGGGATTAGCATACGAAACGTATGCATATCTATAAGCCGGGATGTGAACGGGATCTACAATACGTGTCCGAGGGCCGTAGATCTTCGCCGTTTGTCGCCCTCCGGTTCGGTCGAAACGTTGACGTCAATCTGCTACGTGACTCGGTATGCGCTTTTTCGTACGCGAGAAAGTGGATGAATATATCCACGGGTGTGTTAGAATGTCGGGATTTCGCGATGTCTTTTAGGGGTGTTCGTTCAGAAAATGGAAAAATTTCCAATTATTTTTTCGAAAATCGGATCGGATTTCGATTCGCTCGATGGTTTTGCATATGCGTTACGTTCCATCGAAATATTGTACATGCTTACGTTATTTTTTCAATATTTAAAAAAAAAGATTTATGTTTTATTCGACTTATTCTAAAACTTTCGGCTGGTCAATATAATTAAAAATATGATCGTGAAAAGATAGGGGCCATTAAGATTTTTTTTAAATAACTTATAGCGATAAAATTCGTGTCGTTATATTTTTAATTCTACAAAGAAATATTTTCCCCAGAGTTTTTATTTTTCATTCGAAAAGATTAATATCTTTATGTTATACTTTTCATCCTTTATAAATAGGAATTTTTGAAAACAAAAGCTTTACTCAAGAGCACGGGAAAAATTAGAATATAAAAACGAAAACATTTTAAGGATTACTTAATTTTTTGACGTTTTTTTCACGAAGAGTTACACACAATACGAGCCTGTATCAAAAAATCGGATTACATCAGATCTAAATGAAAAAGATACTCTCCTTTGATGATAACTTTCGCAGAACGGCGTACAATGTAGTAAAAAAAGATAGCGCATGCCGAAAAAGGCTTCAAACAAATTAATTCGTATTAAAAACCACTTTTCATTTAAATTTATTCAAAAGTGAATTCTTTGAAAAACGTTTCTTACTCATTTTCTCGACTTCGGCCCCGGGGTCGAAACGCTGCGTACGCTGTTAGCTTTAATGATGTGTGTGTTAAGGTTTTTTGCTTCAGTAACATCGAAACGGAGCACTTCTGAATTCTGAAAGGAAACAAAAAATAAAGGGAACTCACATCGCTTATATAAAATAAAGCCGAGATTTCTCAATTCATTCGTTTATTATAAATTTTCATTCAAAAACAATCAAAATTGGATATATTAAAATTATTACATTTATATATAAAATACATTAAATGAAGATTAAAGAAATCTTATTCGAGTAATAGATAAAATATGATGATGACAATCATATCAACTAAAAGACACAATACACAAGAAATCCCCAACAAAAAATTAACGAAAACACGATACCGAACGACCGCCGGACCTCCGATCGTATCGAAATCTCTCCCATTCCGCGAACAACAGAATTCGATCGAAGAAAAGGGCAAAAATAGGGAATATTCCGTGTTTCACGATTCGCCCTTTCGTAGAAACGAGGCTTCAAACGACACAATATTCCCCCGCGGGTCACAATGCGAAACGATTATATTCTCTTTGCGGAATATCTGATTTCGAGGCCGATTACATACGCTTTTCCGGCTCTCTGCTCGTTTTAACATGGAAAATGTGTGCGAGGTTGTTACATTTTAGGACGATGAATTATAAATATCGGTGAAATGGAATGCGAATCCGTGCAAAATTATGAAATTTGTCATTTTAACGCTTGGCTGTGATGTATATTTTTTGCAACACTTTTTTATCATTATGTCCGCACACAGAGTTAACTCTCCGTATTAAACTTTTGGTAATTAATTACTTCGTCGAAAAATATGAAAGATAGATTCGCTCGAACTAAATAAACTTTTTACAACCTTGTCTAAAATAATGAAGTGGTCACAGATACTGTGCACTTTGTTAGAGAAGGAAAATTATGTTTTATAGACAAAAGAAACTTGTTAATTTATAGTGTTGCCGTTAATACTTAACACTTACATTATTTTTCTTACAAAAAACCCGGCCAAAGAAAAATTTTTAATGAAAAAAGTCAAAGAAAATAAAACCGATGTGAAAAATATATTTTGATATTATGTAACAACTGATATTTCATATTACAAATGACATCGCTTATTTTGAAAAAATCTCCTTGATCTACAATATTTTTATATAAAAAACGGAGCACAGCCTTATCATAAAAAAATCTATTTTTAAAAAGGAAAAATTCAAGATGTTTTCAATATATTTTTTTTACATGAAACCTATTCGTACAAGAAAAGCGTCCCGCACAAAGATATACAACACATTATCTAAGTTTTCGAAGGGTTTTCCGCGTCGATTCATGCGATTTTGATTTATGCCGCGATCTCTTTGTCTGCCCTACCATAAATTCGAACCGTTTTGTCGCCAGTTTCTGACAGTGGAACATACGGCTCGAAAAGTCGAACAAGCGCCAAAAGCTGAAGACGTTTACTATCCTCGAATGGAAAAAGGATCTTTGCAATATTTTACAGACGATCAATTGCCGATGCTTAAACGAGACGCTCAAATCTTACACATACGGGTAATCAATGAGTAGTTAATGCGCTAGAAATGACAGTGTTCGAGTTTAGTCAATTTGCGATTATCGTGTGCGATTATCGAATCTGTTCGAGTACGGAACGCTAATTTCTGAAATTGATACTCGTTAATCGAATCCTTTGCGCGATTCGGAATTGCGGATAGCACGTGTTGTATTACCGAGGATCGTATTTTGAACATATTGTATGTGTAGATATTGTCACTGTATCGTATTGAATATATTCCACAAATTTACTATATAAATATTTATGTTCGAATAAACTTTAATGAGCAAAATAATAAGCTGAATAAATATATAATATCGTACAAGATCTATTGCAAAACGAAATCTTTTTGTTAACGAAAATTCAGATATTTTTTCAGTAATAATGAAAAAAGGAAAATATTTTTTTAAAGAATTCGAATATTAAAAATATTTTTTCAAATATCAATCGAGCCATTTTTTGATGAATTTCGACTAACTATACAATATAATTGTATGAAAGAAATAATTTTCAATTCAAACCACACGCGAGCGGCATTTTCGGACACAATCAATTTGCGTTCTGTCCCGTTAACAAAGGCAACACTTTTTCTGAGACAAAGCAAAATAAAAGCCTTTTACTTTGCAGTTTCGCAGCGATATCAGCACACGTAAGGGACTGAAAAGTGCGAGTCCCAAATTGAGCAAACTCGTCCAAGACAGAAGTGTTCCCGTGCGTGCGACAACAACCGCACACACCGCCATATATAGGTCAAACTCAGACTTAACAAACTGAATTTTCAACTCGATTTCTCGAAAATATCTTTCACATACCGAAATCCACAGAAACCGAACGAAACTCGGCTGCGGGAAGAAAACTGGCCCGGGAGAGTTGTGGTATTTTATTATTAAATAGCCGAGCGCAAAAGGAGGGGTAAAATAATGTAAGATCATGTACGGATAGCTCTAACAAAAGATCCGGGTCGTGATCTGAAGATCTCGTATATCTAATTGGAGGATTATGGTCTTCAGCGGCCATTGAGGACTTCGGTCCAGACCCTATCCGACTTTTTTCCGCTCCATTATTATAGACTGCTTGTTTCACATACGAGAAGATTGCTTTGTCGCCATAATTTCGGGCAATTGAGAAAACGGTCACGAAAACGTTTGCTTTATATTCATTTGAATATTTAATACGAAATTCAAATATATATTTATTTCATCATACAAATAAAAATCTAAAAACATGATAAATTTCGATTCCCTTTATTCAATTTCAATTCCCTGCCATTCTGTATTATAACAACTTGATATGATTCTTCGAATGACGTAAAAAAGGCAACTAAATTTAAAAAATGACAGATCTTCGACTACTGATGTTTTTTTGTTTTTTTTTTAATGATATACAAACCTTCCAAAAAAAATCTATATACATGCTAATTTTCATAGTGATCGGTCGAACGGTGTTAGAGTGAAACGACTTCTAATATGTAAACATCCATTTTTATATATATATAAAATTGAAATAAAAATATTAAAATAAATTGATCTTATGAAATTTAGGAATATCTCAGAATAGTAGACGTTGGCGATGAATATTTCGCGTAATAAAAAATATCGATACTGTTTTCAAGCCGTAACGAGAAATTTAACAGTTTTTCTTTTCACGTCACGTTCTTAAGAGAGAGCAAAATGCTTCTAAGTACCTAGGGTAAGCCAACGTAAAGAGGCCTTTTCGCAGAATCGTTTTCCAGGATTAACCTCGATTTATTGCATGGACAATTTTCACGAATGTCCGGTATACCTCTGGGTTGAACGTAAAACGTTTTCGCTTTTGTATTGTTGCTTGCTGCTTGACAGTGACCCAACAACCCAAACCGAAAGGAATTATTCCCCAAGCGATGGATTCTATGATTTGTCCTCTTTTCTCAGAACAATGTAGGCTTCTTGAGATCGATATCATTCCAAGCCAATTCATATGATTCGGACGTAGTTCTTTGATCGAGATATCCTCAAACTTGAGCATAGATTTATAAGAAAAAAATATTATGAAAACTAATAATAAATATATAAATTTTCTATTCCGCATTTTAAAACACACGTGTAAAAGTAATTGAATTTTTTTTGTAAAGTTATTTTATGCAGATTTATACTTCATGTTTCTCTCAACAATACCAAAACTTCGAAATTATATTACGAAAGTGGTTTAACAAGCCGTTTTTCTAACGAAAAGGAAACGTTTACGACAATATCTGAAGCGCAAAAAAAAATCGGTTTACTTTCCCTTGAATCAGAAGCGTAATTTTGCATGTGCGCATACATTTACGTTCGATTTTTCCTTTCTCATATGGTTTTTATTCGCCCGTTTCGTTCGCGTGACACGTGTCAACGATTTCATCCACATCTTCAAAAGAATTCAACTTTGTTCGAATTCCGAACAGAGAAGCCGACAGTGTGCCAAACGAAAAAAAATAAATAAGAAAAAGTCGACAAGCGTTCCTTTTTTATCCTTTACCGAACCACGTCGGAGATATCAATTGTTGACGTCGAATTTTCTACATTCACATCCTACAGGAAAAAAAAATGAAATGTGAAGAGATTTTATTAGACTTACTTCGCGTGTGCGAATATTCGAAAGAAAATATTTCGAAAATTTAATAAATCATAATAATTTGATATAATGCAATTTATTTTTATAAAATATATCAATTTTTTGAATTTCGAACGAAAAATTTTTGACACATCGAATATTAAAATTGTCTACGCAACAACCCAGTTTGCATTTATAGCCGAACCGTTATAACCTTTTTTGACATGGCCCGACTGCAATTTTGAACACATTCGTACCATCAGATCCGACATCGTTGATTTTGAGCAAACGCAAAGTTCAGAATGCAATTAACGAACAACGACCACCGAGTCGGAGTAGAAGCGAAACTCTTGACGTATTTGCCAATCAAAAGTTACGGGATCGGTTAATTGTTAGACACGGTTAAGTCAACGCAGCCACGGTTCTGTAAACACAACACGCGTGCACAGATTCACTTGTCAATTTTACTATTGTTGAAACATTTTCATTTTAAGGTAAGTGCTACGTAGATTGAGACGGTGCTTTCATGTTCTTTTTTGATCTTTTCCAGAAAGGGTGAAAAATATAATACGATATGACAAAGAAAAATGAGATAATAAGATTGAATAAGAGATACTCTTATAACTTTTGATATATAAAATACCATAGAATACGTCTATTTTTGATTAATCAAACAATGTATAAAATAAAATACAACACGAATATTCACTTACAAAGGCGTCCTCGAACGATGTAAACAAACATCTCAAAGATGCCTTCACCATCGACGATAAAATTTAAACCCGACCTTTTCTCAGTAAAAATGCAATACTATACCATCAAAGCAAAACACACCACACCCCCATTGACAGTTTCAACAACCACAGTATGAAAATAGTCAAAATCGAGTCCCAAAAGACGGAAATGTCGAGTGGAGGCTGTCGGCGAGCGGAAGAGAGGTCTCTCCTGTGTACTCTGAAGTACGACACGAATAAACGGCTACGAAATACGTATTACACGTACAATTCGTGTGCTATGGAATATAATTCATATGTGCATTCGTATGTCACTCCATCAACCTTTCGCCGGCAGTCTGTTGCTCGGAATAGATACGTCCTTCCGGTTTGATATTCCCCGCGAGTATAGACGACCCGCATATATGTAACTACGTTGTGGAATGTATGCTTTATGCAGGACATATCGTGTGTGTGTATGTGTGTATTGTCATATATAAATCTCGAAAGTGATGTATGTCACCGAGGTATTGTTGCTTTAAAATATGGAGGTTCTTTTGTGGAAAAATTTTGCGGCGTCTCGTTCCGTTCAATATTTGTAAAAGCAAAAATTTGTTATTGCAAGTTTTTAATTGCAGATATTTGTTTTGGATTGAACAAATATCAATTTAATAATAAAATATATAAATCATCTATGTATTCTCAACGGAAAATTGAATGATTCAAACCGAGAAAATTTTATTACTGCTTAACGAGCTCACCGGCAAACGTAGCAGAGTTTTCCTCGGAGAAATCGCCTGCAATTTCATTAAAGTTTTCCGAGGAAAGCCTACGTTTTGCAGAACACAAATGCATCGTAGAATCAGTGGATATTTTTTTTGAGGTCAATAAAGTAACATTTTTCAATTCTGAAAATATTAATTAAATTTATAGCGAGAAACTCGTGAAATGTCATCGAATTAATCATAGATTATCAATGAGCCAGATGGTATTTCTTATTAATCCAGCGGTCACGATTCGACGTTTTCTATAAGAACAAAAAGTGGGTGTGAGGATCGTAACATTGGAAAGCTTTGTTAACGACTCGAAAATGGGCGAAGTTTAACGCGCGTGAAAATTTGTCGTTCGATCGTTTTCGTTTGTAAACGATCTAACAATTATCGGCTTTAAATTTCAGTGATTGTTTTTCAAAGCATCAAATTTTCTCGTTCGAATACAAATATATAAAGCAAATATAATATTTAATGGCATAAAACTTCTCTGATTTGATTCAAAATCAAAAAAAAAATAATCCAAAGATTACCCATTGTAAATTATCGTACCGTATCAATATTTTATTTAATAATAAATTTATTTACGCCTCAAATTATCTCTTCTCACAGAATACAATATTAAACACACAGCTTTAAAATAAAAGCGACCGCGCACAATCTAAAAGTAGTCATCTTGATCGAATACGCCCAACGTCAGCAGACCCTTCAAACATTTGACGAGGGCTCGTTATTGAATTTTTTTTTCAACGCTCTCAAGAAAGTGGGTCATCGGGGGATTTTAAAGCCGCTCAAGTCGATGTGTTGACGCGCCGACATAAATCCAAAAGGATTTGTCGCGAATTGTTGAATATGTTTTTATGCAACCGGCTTGGAGAAACAACTGAAGCCGTACGACATTCGCTACTCGGTGACGCAAAAATGGAAAATTATATATAATTTAATATTTGCGTTAAATTATCCGAGCAAGAAGACCGCATGAATGAAGTCATATCGCATTATTCGCACTGGAAGCCGTACATGAGCCGTATATGGGGCAAATGCACGCGTTTAACGGCGCCTCAACAATGCCGCGTTTAACTTAGCTATTTTATAATTCGAAAATTGAAAATATACATATAATATCATATAAATACTTAATATAATATCCACATTTTAATATCTCAATAAATTTTAATATTCCGGTACATATTGAGTACAACGCCGCTAAAAGGTGAATCAATTCGTGGAATCTCATTTCCCTCTATCGAATTCAATTCTGAACTATTAAAACGAAATTAAAATTCCGCTAAATTGCTTAAGGACTTAAAATCGAGCAAACCCCCCGACGTCGAACCGCAAACGAATTAAAAGTAAACGACAAACGAACCTCCGTTACGCGGTTCACAACCTCCCAAGAATTTTAATGTCGACGAATTTAATTAAGGGCTTGTTTCAATATGTATGTCGGGTCGTTAGTGTGCGGTGCCTCCAGCAAATATAAAGTCTCAAAGAACTTAACGCCTCAATAAATAACGCTTTGATCCACCGGAAAAGCGCCCCCTTAGAGCGCTCACGCACGTGAAAATATTCCAGAACACTCGATCGGAACGGATCCTTAGTCTAAGACGAAAAAAAGGGAATCCAAATCGCAGCCGAGGATCAAATCGTAAATAAAAATCGCGGTGACGTCGCCCATTTAATTCGGAGCGAGTGAGGAAACTTGTATGGGATAGTGCGTCTCTCTGTACTAATGGGAAAACACTGTTAGGGACGTGCTTCCGAATCGTAACACGGCACTGCACGTTTCCATCGATTGGTTTTCGTCCATTTTTTTACCGAGATAGTTTTATGTTAAAAAAATCACACGAAAATGTACACTTTTTCAGATGAACCAACGTTCGTCGCCACCGGACTGTCGGAAAAAGTATTTTTTCGAAAAATAATTATAAAATTTATCGTTTTGAGTCTCGATAAAGTTTGGATGAAAAATGTGCATGCGAGGATATAATAGATGTGCTGTTTCAGTGAAACAAATGTTAGCATGTGTGTGCCTCTGTGCGCTCAGACGGATTTATGTTACGTTTCACGCACGTGCTTTTTTATGTTATTTTTACGTGTTTTTCACCCTGGTGTAAATAATTTTACGGTGCGCGAATTAAATGTACTGGCGGCATGTTAGACTCAGGAGTTTTATTTACGGCATTATTTTATTGATGTTTTCCCGAAAGAGCTAGCATCTTTCAGAAATTTTCGCTGACTAAACAACATTTCGGACAAACAAACACATTTTTTGCATTAGTCGAATGCTCTGTGCGTCGAAAAATTACACTTTATAATTAAAACGTATTACGGGCATGCGATGTTTGCGTTGCCAATATAAACGACTTTTTTGTGTGAATATGGAAAAGTTTGATTAAAAAAACTCACCTAAATCGAAGCTCGAATTCAAACGAAGTTTACTGGATTAATATCAACGATGCATAGCTCCCAAGACCTGTAACATTAAAATATATTTATACTATTATGAAAATTTTCAGTGGTATTCGGATTATCGTCGAGGAAAGTTTTTTTTTTATAAATACAGAACTTATCGAATATTTTGTACGTTTCCTCGCAGGATATTAGATAATGTTCGAATAAAATGCCTCTAGCTTTAGTCTACTCCGCAAAAAGGAAGAGTAATAGAAAAATGAGATTTCGCTCCGTATACACCACCGATCCGAGCCTAAGGCAAAAATTTACATATTCGATTCAAGAACGACACAGTAAGGTAGAAATTTACCGATGTAATTTTTTATCGTCTTTTTTAATATTGAAAACAGATAAAAATTCTTTTTGTAGAAAAATCTCAGTATTCCGACTAACGTACGTATTGAGAACAAAGGAGATGTAATTTCAAATATAATAAAAACACATAGAACAGAAAACGTGAATTATTTTTTAGTTAAAAGGAACAAAAAACTTTATCAATTGTGTTTTGATTTATTTGCACAATTTAGTTTGGTGTAAATATGGGACATTCGCGTGTAATGGGACATCGAACATTAGGTACGCAATATAGATAATGTTACATGCTGAACGAAGCAAAGTTTTTTAATAAATGTCGTAAACATAAAATAAATTATATACGACGTATCATTAATCTTTATATGATGATATATTTACTTTAATTATTAAATTTTATCATAAAATTTAATACCACGATCTCCTTGAAAACCATCAAATTACTCTAAAATGAAAACTTCCTTCAGAATAATTATCGTTTGAATCAACACGAAAAAGTATACAAAAGTTCATGATCCGACGAAAATTATACCACATTTCCAAGAAAGCAATATCTCTACTCGTTATCTCTCTAATAAAATATGAACCGGAAAGCACAATAACACGAATAATATCGTCGTTTTAATACACATCCCAGTAACGGACGAAAAAAAAACGTTGTATAAACTTTCAATTTTATTTATATTCGATCGCATCAAAGGAACGACAAGCTCAGAACATACAACAGAAAAATCCCGTAAATCGCGTCGTATTTCCTTCGAATTACTCCGACTTCTTTTTTATATATCTGCCACTTCGAAGGACGAAGCGGCATCAATCAGAAGCTCGTTCGTTTTTATTTGTTTGTTTGTCTCGCCAGATTATCGAGTCTGCTTTATTTCGCGGCTTATCAGATTCGCCCGAAATTTTCGCACAATTGACTTTTATTATCGCCGTGTAGGAAGCTGAAAAAAACCTCTGCTTTTTTTCTTGACATGAGGTGGGAATCTTTCGAGATGACCGCGATAGGTGAGAAATTTATTTGACACCGAATAAATTGCCAAGTTCCACAGGACACTTTTCAGTTTTAGGGTCAAGTCCCCATGAGAATCGATTTTGTCGACCGTATAAGTGGTATTTTGCCGGAAAGGTTAACTGGGTCACGATTTATTTAAAACCGAATTCGATTGGATAACACTCGCGGATTTTTTGTCGTATGGGGAAAGATAAAAGGAAATTCTTGGAATTTTCCGGGATACGAGAAATTCAAATTTGATCAGGTCAACAGTGCCCGGAACAAGAAACACGTCTTACTTGAACGAAGTGAACACTTTACCGTAAAAAGTTTTTCGCCTTCGTGATTCTCATGCAATTTCCATAGTTCTAGCAAACTGGAGAGTCTTTTATCAAATATAAATTACTCTTGCATTTTTACGTTCCCTTTTAACGGCGTTCTGGAATAAAAAATATAAAACTTTCCTTTATCTAAATGCAAATGAATATATTTGAATTTTTCATTTTCTACGCAAGCTATTTCTTTAATGAAAATTAATTTGCGCAGACTCTACAAACAATTGTTTTTAGAATAGATTTTTCGTTGATTTCTTTTTACGAGTATTGTTTTATCTTCGGATGAAAAACATTTCATTATATTCGGTACGTGGAATCCCTTTTATTTTGTTCAGACGAACGGTTGCCCGCCATAGAAGGCACCGCCAGTATTTATTGCTTGTCTCTTCGGTGTTATTTTAACCGGTGGCCGAAATGGTAATATTGACCTGAAAAGCCTCAAGTAAAAATAAACGACGGTTTTCTGAATTCGGGCGCGAAGTGTGAAAAAATTCGCGTTGAAAGGAAAAGTAAAAAAATAAAAGGGAGATGAAACGTAATATCTACGAGTGCGTACTTTAATTTAAAAAGTCAGAATTGGTTTGAGAAGGAAAAAACAAGGCATGTGGTTATTTCTGGGTGTTCTTTGTTATTTATTTATTTTTTTTTACTCATAAAGCAATTCGCGAAAATGGAATGAAACAAGATGTTGCGCGTGCCAAGTGTTTGGTCTTTAGGGAAATACAACAGATATTATAATATCAAAGATGCAAATCAGAGGCATAAAATATATTTACATTATGTAATATTTATATTTTTTTTTCGAATCAAATTTTTACTTGTTATAAAATTTACACCAGAAACTGTATATACGTTGCAAACCCCCCCGGAGTATACATGAGCGCCTTTTACATGTTCTCACTATTGGATTTGTGGATAATTTAAGCTTTTCCCATAGCATTTGTAGTGACACGCGAAAACACGTGTGATCAGCGAAGAGGAGAAAACGTTTTTCACCCGAAAAGAAAATTCGCCGCCGAACGAAAATAATGCGATTTACCCTTTCATAATAAATTCGCCGAACTAACGTCCCTTTCGCCCGAACGATTTTATTCGAAGACATTTTTACGCGATAATTAAATTATTCAAAACATTTTCGTGTCGAACGCACGCTTTTGTAATATCTTTCCCGACTGTGTGCTAGCTTCCTTTGATTCAAAATTTAAAAGGTCCTTTATTCGGACACCCGTCCTAACCGAAAAGGGTACAAACGCATAAACGATACGAAAACCGGAAAATAGTATTGTACGACAAACTTCAGTTTTACACTCGTACTTTCGACACTCGTACAAGATTTTATTCCGGGAAATTCGGTAGACATGGATCATTGTTATTAATCTTCATTTTGTAAAGATTATAAATCAAAATGTTTTACGTCAAAATTGTCAGTTTATAATATAGTAAAATTATATAAGATATATGTATAAGTTTATAGTATACCTGATCTTTTTTTTAAACGGGGATACGTTTCAGAGATTATAGTGTGAAAAAATGCAAGATGATCATATAAAAATTAGAAAAAGATTCCATAAGTAAATAGAAAGTAATGGATGGAATAGAGTTTACATGGAAATTTCATTCAAATATATATATGTATAATATGGCAAATTTTCACCATGTGAAATCATCAAAAAACTCTAAAAAAATTTATTTAATAACTATAATATAATTACATACATAACTAATTGTAACAGTATACTGGCGTGCACAAATTTTCACCATAATAATACCTTTTTTATATACCACGATAAAGTGAAAAAAACCATGTTAAAAAAATTAATCGGTTCTTCTCCCTTGAACCGTACAAAAAGAGGACCGGACGTACATCAAATGAAAACGATCTTGCCAAAATCATCGAAAAACACCACAACTAAACCGACACAAAACGGCACGCACACGAAAGACTTTATAGCATAATTGATGTGTATAGTAATAGTCTATTTATGGCAGAATCACCTGCAAACGAGCCGTGCCTTGTCAGGAAAGTTTTTCCATGCGCAAACAGCGCGCAGAAAGGAAAAGTTCAAAGATGTGCTCACAGTGCGAAATTCGGCTGTTTGTGCCGAATTAAGGGGGCTCCCGAAACAACATCGCCTCTCATTGTCGGCAATATAATATGCGAAGACGGGTAAATTAAGTTTGCGGGCGAAAGCGACGAAACGTTCAATTTGCATAGAATAGGTTTGTGTGTGCTGCTGAATTATCTTATATTTTGTGTGAGTGTTGTGTATGCGGAATCGGGTTCCGGGGGACATTTCTTCGCTAATTATTCGGGCCGCTTGGGCGCGCGTCGTTACGCATTGCTAATTATTTGTTGAAATTAATTTAAACAATTTCTGCGAAAGTTGTTTTAAACGTTTCGGAAAGTTATGTTGGTATTTTGATAATTATAAGAAAGTTTTCGAACGTGGTTTGTGTGAAATTTCGATTGTGATGAGATCATTATGATATTCAAATCGGGAAGTATTATTAAGATCTATCATTCAATTTGACTTTGATAATCACAGTGATTTAAAAAAAACGCATATATTGAATTTTTTAATAAATCAATTTGAAAATAGGTACCATGGATATATCTAACGTTTCAGATACATTTTTCATGAAATCATAAAAAAATTAATAAAATAAATTTGCGATGGTAAAATTTGATTAATAAAAGGTTTAATTTAAATTTCAAAAGGATAAATTTGGAGATTAAAACTGTATTATAATCGAGTACGATGGTTCTCAAAAAATTACCAATGTTATGATTAGAAAACAATATAGTTTTTAAAATGTATGAATTTTCAATAACCATATTATTGGATAGGTTTTATAATATCTGCATATGATGATTACATTATCAATATTATAAATATTCAATAAAACACACTTTATATAAAAATAATAGTTATTCATTATTTTAATTATTTTTCCGGGTGGAAAATCGCGAAATATCCGATTTGTAAAATCCGATCGAATCGTTATGCATGATTCGCCGAATTTTCAAACGAATCGTTCATATTTCCCATGAAAAATTCAACGGAATTACACGGCGCGTATCACAAACGAATGCATACTTATATATAAAAATGGATGTTTGTTTGTTCGTATACACACTTGTTTATTTGTTTGTTGCCGTATTACTCCAATACGGTTCGACCGATCACCAGGAAAATTGGCATATATGTGTATTTATTGTGGAGAAGGTTTTCGTATCACTAAAATAGGGTGACCATATTTCCCGGAACTCAAAACGGGATAGTCCGCAAAAAAATGTTCTCCGCCTATATAAAAAAAAAAATATTTTTTTATCGAGAAGGTTTTCGTGTCATTAAAATAGGGTGACCATATTTCTCAGAACCCAAAACGGGACGGTCCGTAAAAAAATGTTACCCACATATCGTTCGACCGATCACCATATGAAAAATAATTTGATTTAAAACGCCGAGTCCCAAGCAACGCCGGGTACTACCGCTAGTATAATATAAATTAGTCGAATTGAAACTTGCGTATTGACTTTTGACCGGCGATTTCGAATATTTATAAGAGCCCGAACGAGAATAATTAACGGATAAACCTCTATAATTAGGCCCGGCCCGTTTATTTAGGCAGTCTCTTCAGTATCGGCCGATGAATAAAACATCGGCGTGCCAAAGCGACAATTTTGACGCTTTTGCATTTTTTCTGTATTTTATTTTAATGCCGAATCGCCGCTGTGTACGTATTCAATTTTAAAGACATCAAAGGATTCGCATTTTCCCTTTGAGAGGGGTTTTTTGCGGAACATTTTCTTTTGGTTTTATTTTCTGTTTCGTTTCAATGTCGATAATTCGAATTTAACAAAGTGCACCTTTGTGCTGGTCTTGTTTTTTTTTCTATTTTGTTAATTGAATGTTTTTTGTCAAGCGAACAATAGGTCATACGGTGCTGGGAACGGGTCAGACGTTTGTAAATATTGTGTTTGTAAAAGTGCAAGTATGAAAGAAAAACTTGTTAAGAATGAGTGATAATTAAATGGAATTAGAAAAAAATTACTAAAAGCTTTAACTTCATACATTTAGATAATTGAGTAATGTCGGTTTTAAATTTTTTTTATAAAATACTATCTACTAAAATGAATCTATCGTTAACTTTTTATCATTTTTTTTAAAGATGGTCCTGCACTTTAGGTGCGTAAATAATTTATTGATAAATTTGTATTTTACCAATAAAAATACATTATAGTAGCTTAAATCAAATTTTTTAATGTATTTTATGCATTATAGGTCCGCAAATTAGATTTCTTTACAAATTTCGCGTATACTTTGTATTTGTACGTGTTGTAAGGAGGTAACGTTTGACAGTTTTTACAAATCATTTGTTTTAGATCGTATGAATTTGCACATGCCAACAGTTCGGATGACAAAAGGTGCTACTGTATAAAACGTGAACACGAAACTTGTTAAAATATGGTTAAAAACA
Organism: Hydropsyche betteni; assembly: GCA_028571205.2. Classification (NCBI taxonomy): domain Eukaryota; kingdom Metazoa; phylum Arthropoda; class Insecta; order Trichoptera; family Hydropsychidae; genus Hydropsyche; species Hydropsyche betteni. The sequence continues at coordinate 143,508 of JAOXNN020000053.1, read as the reverse complement.
ACAAACATAATCAAAAACAGGGCATGAAATTCATCAAAAAAAAGAAAATTACACCCTTGTACATAAATTATGCGACAAATATGTTACGTTAAGAATCATAACTTACGCACTTACAATAACTTTTTATTTAAATTTAAATACAAATTTCTCAATAAATAATTTACCTACCTAAAATGCAGAAATACCAGACAATTTATCATCACAAACACATCATCATAATATATATTATATTTAAACACAATTTCAAATACTTTTCCACGCATCACAAAAATTTCGTGTTTTACTGCGAAAAACACAAACAACTATGATGTTGCCGATAATTTAAATTCGAAACGAATTTCGTCCAAAATTCAATACCCATTACAAAATACCAACTTTCTCGTGTGTTTGTACCGTAAACATTTCACATGCTAAAACAGACAATTTCGCACAAAGTATCGAAATTATTTATTCTGCGAACGAGAGCCGCAGATTCCAATTTTCGAGTTCGGACGCGATTAAAACGCATAAATCATGCAGAATGGCGAATATTTGAATTATGCATGGTGGTCCAACAGGAAACGACTAGTTTATTTGTGATTTGCGATTCCGTATCAAATGCTTTTGACATGCACACAATCACCGGCTAATTCGCAATTCACCGTCCGCGGAAAGTTTTAATTGAACCGTGAAACTTTCAACGGGGCGGACAAAAGCTTGGTGGTTTTTTTTTCGGGCACATCTCGAACTTGTAATTGATAGCTTTCAAGCTTTTCCTTGCGGGACAATCGCGGGAATTTCCATTTCGAATAAAGAACGCTGTTTTAGAATTCGCATCGCTGAAATTTTGATTTTTTTACCTTTTGTTTCATTCGATTCGCATACTTCTTATCGGGCCGGAAAAATGGATGCTACAATAAAAAATGGAAATGTACCGGCGATATGCAAAACGGTGTATTTTGCGGGGCCCGAAAATTTTCGCCGCGTTAAGGAAACGCTGTGACTTATTAAAATGCTAATTTTGTATTTTCATAAATTTTGGGCTCGCAAAGAAAATACTGTGACGAAACGTATACGTACTCGGGAAAAACCTCGTTTCCGAGTACTAGAAAGCCGTAAAATTTATCACGTTACATCGAGATTCGTATAAATTATTCGATGTGACTGTGCGTTTATCATTTCGGAGCAAGAATTTTTTTCGTACGTAAAATTTTCTCATATTGAAGTTTCATTATGGTCTCGAGTGAGTTATATAAATCTGATTATTGTTTGAGTTTATCTTTATAGCGTTATTTTTCAAGATTTCAATCTAAATGTGCAGCTAAGTCTTCGTATCAAATGATATAGCGCCACGATAAAATTTTTATTAAAATGCTACACTGGATTGAGTTTAACGTAAAAAAGATAAAATTAATGAATTGCTCTATAAATTCAAATTTCAACACTACGGAATGAAAATATTTTTATATACTTCGTATAATTAAATGATAATGTCAGATCTAAGATTAAAAAATATTCATTAACTCTTCGTATCCACGTTACTATGAAAAATCGATTGTTATTTAAAACTCAAATTTTTCACAAGTAAATCTAGCAATTATTGTAGTAAAATAAAAATAAATTATAAATAAATATCAGGATTTATTGATAATAGAATTTAATTTGGATGATTTTCATTCTAATAATTTAATAAAATTAAAATTTAATACATGATTTGTACTGTAGTATAATTTAATTGTGTTCCGTATTGTTTATACGATAACAATGCTGGTTTATTTAATATTTTAATGGTTTTTTTACACAACAAATATCTGAAAATTAAAGCATTTACAATTTTAATGTTCAATATTCACTTAACTTTTCCAACATTCACAAAAACACACATCTCCTATATATAATAGAGAATTTCTTTATGTGTGTCTGTGTGTTCGTTCGTTCGATGACACTCTCAACTTTTTCGCGAATATGGTTTTTATATGCGTATACAGTTAACGTCTATAATATGATGCTAATTACCTACTGCTTCTGGATTTACCTGTATGTCGTAATTGTGTCAATAACAAATGAACTGGTTTTATCAATTAAATATTAAATATTCAAATCGAGTACGGGCATCGGGTAGCCTCTGCCTCTGGCTTTACCTATATGTCACAAACAAATAACAAATTAACTATTTTGATTTTATTAATTAAATATTCAAAACGGGTACACATTTCGGGTTCACACAATCGGGTTTTCACATTTTATCGTTTTCCGTTTCTTAACAAAACCACAGTCGATGTAATTAACATCGGGCCTATATACTAGTATATTATATAGGCAAAATTTTTGGTGAGTTTATAAAAGAACCGGATAGAAACATAAATAATAAAATTAAACAGGGTATTACAATATGCTTTTATTCAAAATTATATATTCCAAATTATATCGTAAAAAGGATGCCTAATACTTTTTTTCCACGACTACACAAAGAAATTAATATCGTACATAAAATATACAAATAATATTTGAACGCTTCGAAAGGGGAGCTTTTCGAGTATTAAAACCGGTAATCGCTTGTACATTTCGCGAAAGCCTTAATCCCCTCCGGGACTCCGCCCCCTCCCCGTGCGAAAATTCCGAAATAGTATATAGTACGGTCGCATTTTCCTTGGAAAAATCCCGCCTTTCCCGCGGGACGCTTTTGAAAATCGGGCGGGCTTTCGCGCGGAAAAAGCTCCGCGTTTTAATTGGAGCGAAACGGGAGAAAAAAGTCCGCGTCGGAATCAAAAGCGAGCGAAAGAATCTCGGCACAATTTAAAAAATGTATAATATATAAATATTTGCGAGAGACGGTCGCTAATGGGTTTTTTCATAATCCCCCCGCATGTTACAATGATGCGAAATTTTCGAGCTTTTCTCTTCGGGATTGCAAAAGGGGAAATTCGACTTTTGATAATTTTATACAATCGTCACTGTTTTAATCTATAAAATCACATTTATTTTTATGGGCAATATTTTATTATCGAATCGTTAATCTATATCGTGAATCAGACAAGCTTCCTCCAAAGCATAATATATTAAATACGTGCAAGTTTCGATGGGTGATCAATCAAAATTTGACGTTTTAGCTTTATCTTTGATCGTAGGACAAGCTAACGAACAACCACCGCTCTAGTTAGTGAACCGAGTCTAAACTAACCAAGTGTGCTATTTGACGTGAATTTCTCGGTATCCAAAAAGTAATTAATAGAAGTTGGTTTGTTATAAAATATTAACTTTTATTAAAATTCAATTGTTCTGTGAACTATTTTAATTTGATGCTTTTTGTCGAACGTATTTGACGATGCGAATTAATCCTCTGGGGTTCAATCTAACTAACGAAAGTGCCTAACGAATCGAACTAACTGTTAATGCAAACAATTTAACCGACACGTTGTGCGAAACGGATATTGAAACATGTTGTTCAATATTTGTACTAATTGTTGGCTTTGCATAACGTATATGAACGAGTTAAAGTTATAATGTAAATGATAAAATTACATCGTTCCTATAACATGTCTGTATTATGTTCTAAAATGAATCAAATTATATTTCGTATTCCTGTCGAGATTATGTTTAAATGTCAACTTTATGATTGCAAAAATTTGACAACATTAAAAAAAATTAGTTGATATTTTAATTTGGTATACATATTTTCAATTTGAAGAACCATAGATCGTGATAAAAAGTATTAGATATTCTAATCTTTTTGATTTTTTATAAAAACATGCTTAAATTCCATAACAATCAAATTTATTTGATTCTATATATAATAATTCTATAAACTTTAAAATTATACTTAAAAATATATCCTTACGCTTTCTTATTATTGTAATATAACACCTTTATCATTTTAATCGTATGTTGTAACATTCCAATATTTTATAACGAATATTTCACATCAAAATAATCCTATTACGATCGAACTTAAATAATTAACAAATCAAATCAAAATTTCTCAAATAATCACCATACATATTCATCACCAATATTGGTAACACGATAATCGATCCGATATGTAAATACGCTCAAGTTTCGCACATAATCGCATTAACATACAGTAGGTATTAATGTTTCCTTCAAACACAATACGCGATTATGTCACAACGGAACATACACACAAAGCAAACGGAACAACGTTCAAATATTCCCCGATTATGTAGAATCGAAAATCCGACAATATCAACCATCATAATCAACTTGTTAACGATCGGGCCGTTACTACGTGAGACTGAATTAATCAATTCGCGCTTTACGATATACCCGAATTAGCCGAGCCTTCCGAAACTACCCCCCAAGGGTCAGCGGGGTTGGAAAGTTTAACTTTCCTTGCATTTTACGACGGTCCACTCGGTCGTAAGGGAGCAGGTTCAAATTTAAACCAGCTCGAATGCGGATATCAAAAGTTTAGTGCGAGGAGGCACGGGGTGGGTTTTTAATGTATTCTAATGGTTTTGATAGTTTTGTTTCGGGGAGAAATGTGTAGGTACGTGTGTAGGTTTTTAATTCAATTAAAAATTCAAATGGAAAAATTCGATTCGGTTTGTACGAGGCGATAGAGTTAAGTGGAAAGTGCGGGTTTTATCTCGAAGGGGGGAAGCGCGGTGCAAATTGGATAACGTTTTGTAAATTTAACGAAAGTTTCTATGTGTTAATAAAATTTAACATGACGAAAGTGGGTTAAGAAGATATTTTAAAATGGTTATTGCAAATAAAATTTTTGTAAGATGAGTTTATTTATAAAAATTTTCTGATATGATATGCTATGATAATATAAGAATTCTGATGATAAATTGAACTGATATCAAAATTCGCAAAAATATAATATTAATACGTTCATTCACTCTGGCTTCGTATAACATGATTAAAAAAAAAAGAATTAAAATGAATTCAGTAATGCTTTACTTAGGTTGTAGATTATTTATTGACAAATTTGCGTTTTGACATAAATGAAATGTATTATACGTTCTTCAATTGAGATTCCTAATGAATTTCACGTATAATTAAAAGTGCGCAATTTTTTTATTTTTTTAATAAATTTTCCGTGTTGTTTGGGAGTTATATTTATATAAATTTTTAACTATATCTTAAAAAGTTTCAGATTTACAATTGAATTTTTTGCCATCTGAACTGTTAAAATTTTTAAATTTAGACGACCTGAAGGAAAATAATTTGTAAAAACTATCAAACATAACCTCTTTAAAACACACATGTAAAAATTGTGTGAAATTCGTTAAAAAAAAACCTAATTTGTGGATTCACAATATATAAATTACACGTGAATGTACTAAGATATATAATTTAAGCATCTATAATTCATTTCATCTAAAATATCGTAAATGTATATTTTCTGTATTATTTATTAAAAAAAAGCGAATTGACAAACTTGGGTATTTTGTTCGGAACGACAGCCCTAATTTTGTATGATTTTCAAACGTCATACAACAAGATTTTGTATCACACGACATTTTCGTCGAACCATATAACCCTTTTATAGATCATTCCAATATTCTTCAATTTCTATCAAACCGAAACTATTTCCAATACACCTCACTCTCAATTCTTCAAACACGAATCCACCGTCCACTGTCATTTTAAAATTACAAACAATAAATCCAAACCAAAACCCATTCGCACTAAAAACAAATTTCCTCCGAACGAAATCGACTTAAATCACTGTCGCTTTAACAGACTCGTATATCGATCGGCTTGTACACACAACACACAATACGAAATAATAGTGTGTGCACGTTGCCGATTCAATCTCAGTAATCCCTTTATTATGAAAGGCTGTCTCGCAGGGTCTTCCCCGATTAGAAGTAATGTAGCGGAGCTTAAGCGTTGCCCAACCGTTCGTATCGCGAAGATCTCGTATCGACGATACGAGCTTTTATCATAATGGAGACCGTCGTATTTATACGGTACGAATGTTGCTATGGTGTAAAGGCATATTTCGGGCCGTGTATTTATGCGTAATATATTAACTCTGAAGGGAGCGTTATGGGCAAAGGTGCGCCGATAAATCCCGAAAGTCTCATAGGCCGTAATTGAGGGACTTGACGACGGGGAAGGTGTTGTGGAAAAGTTTTAGAATTTTTTTTGAAATTTTCTGTTTGAATTTTAGGCGTTGTGATCGATTTCGAAAATTAAATTTGTTTAATGCCATCTATGTTGAAATGATTGCTACTAGTGCCATCTATTGATTCGAATTCGTATTGAATTATATTTTTTTATTTCGAGATATTTTAATGTTTTGAATTGATTATAAAATATGTTTATTATTATCTTTTATGTGAATTTTAATATGATTTAATGGCCTGATTCTGAATATGATCGAATTTTTATTCCGCCGTTCTGATTGACCAAAATTATCCTATAACCACCTCAAATAATTAACTATCATTTATTTTAAAGCCTCAATTTAAGTCACGTTCATAATCAAAACACAATTATACAAAGAGAATTATTTATAAAATATGAAAATGTCAGATCCAGTAACTTTTTGACCGTAATCGCGATACAGAAAAGGGGATCATGTTACGAACTACGTAATGAATTCATAATGAATTTCGCGTAACCATTAGACCTGTATCGTGTCCTGTAACGTTTAATCATACCGTTTATAAAATTCATTATTTAAAGAGATATTCGTATAACGTCGCCAAAAGCGAGCACCCGGAAAAGCTTAATCCGATTTTCCTACGACCCGTAGAGGTCTGGGACGAGTTTTCACGTGTAAATCCTTCATTTGCATGTTTCAGATCGAATCGCCCCTGAAAAGGATACTCCCCGAGGAGTCATCATGATTTTTCAATCCTTATTACATCACGCTCGTTGCGAGTATTATTTTATTCAAATTTTTTTATGGAAAAGTTTTTCCTGAAAAAAATTGTGATATAAAAATCTGATATTTTTTGTTCGAAAATAATATGCGCATATTTTCTACTAAAATTAATATCGAATTTGTCAGAATTATAGTGAGTTTGCATGGTTGGTTGTTTGCAAATGGATAAATTGAGTGTACAAGATTCTGATTCGTATGTATGCATTGCACTTTACTCATGTGAACATTCACAATAATATGAAATGAAATTGAATATTTCGCGAACTTATATATCTTGAGTGTGTTCCCAATTTATGTAAGAGTTTGCAAAATTTCTGAGAGTGGTATATAAAAGATGTTGTATGATTATGCACATATATGGGCTCAGGAAACTATAAATTTTTAAAGGTTACTTAATACTTTTATATGCGAAATACAAACAAGAATTTTATTTATATATTTGGTTATTATTAAAAAAAAAATTACAAATTTAAGTATTACGATATATATAAAAGTTCAATCTAATATCTCTTCCTTGATTGTAATTTCGTAGCTCTCTACGAAATTTTCAGGTTCTTTCAATTGTTCGAAAATTTTTCGGTAGGAAGCTAAAACATTATCCATCTTCTTTTGAAATTTTAAAAATCGTGAAACGTTAGGATCCATTTTTTTAAGCAAGGATATTCCTTCGTTAATTTTACAGAAAGCCAGATTCATTTTTTCAGCTTCAAAACATCGAGTTGAATCTTCTTTATCATCTGAATCTGAAGAATCAGAATTTTCAAGCTTTTTCAATTTCGAAACTTCTATTTTCATACCGTGCTTGTTTGGCGAATCATTTTCACCAAAATCTATAGTTTCCTTTATATCGTTTTCACATATATTTATTCCTAGCTTTGCAGCTAATTTGAATATTTTTTCTGACAATTCTATGAATGGTTCTTCTTCTTCATGTGAGCTAAAAACATATTGTGAACAAATTTCTGACCAATTTTTACTGATACAATTTTGCGAAACATCATTCCACGCTTGTGAAATATTCGGTATTGCTTGATATAAATTATAAGATTCTTGAAAATCTTTGGTTGATTCAAAAGAGCCCATAGTAGCAACTGCTTGCATAAGTAAATTTTTTAAATAATGTGCTTTAAAATTTGAAAATACTTCTTTACTCATAGGATGAATTTGTAGGGATGTATTCGACGAAAGATAAAAAACTTTAATATTCGGATGAAAATTATTTAAACATGCTGGATGACCAGGAGAACTATCAATAATAAGCAGAATATTAAACGGAATAACGTTTTCATGACAATATGTTTCTACTTCAGGCACAAAACAATTAGTAAGCCAGTCTTTAAAAAGAAGTTTATCAACCCATACTTTTGGATTTGATCGAAAATGTACTGGGAGACTGTCCATATCTAGGTTGGCATAAAAACGAAGAGCGTTTGAGCGGCAAATCAACATTGGTTTAAGTTTGCAACAACCAGAAGCGTTGGTGCTAAGCAAAAGTGTCGATCTATCTTTGCGATATTTATCTTTTTTAATAAGTTCTTTACTTAATGGGTCTGAATCATATGGTATCCTGTTCCAATAAAAATCGACTTCATTCGCACTAAACACTTGTTGTGGCAAAAAATTACCATCGTCTATCACCTGTTTCAAACTACCAAAATATTCATCAGACTTTTCAACACGATCATCTGCGATTTCTTTCATCATTTCGGAATCGTTAAACCTAACACGTTGCTTGAATCTATAATACCATCCATTACTTGCCATGAAAGTCTGTGAACTTTCAGGATATTTGGATTTAACAGAATCGAAGAAACCTTTAGCCTTATTCTTGATATCCATTATGCACAAACTTACGCCTTGCTGGGACTGATCGTCGATCCAATCGATAAGCAATTTCTCCATATCCTGAATAGGCTCATCCCATCTTTTACAGATAACAGTCGACTTCAGAGAAGTAGCAGTATTGATATGTTTCAGCAGACGAGCACTATCCCTTACAATAGAACTGACAGTTGACGGTGCGAGGCCAAAATCTCGTCCGATGGCCGCGACTCCTTTACCTTCTTTATATTTATTCAAAATCATCAATTTGGTCTCAAAATTGATTTGATGACGTTTGCGCTTGATCCCCTTTTGCTTTCTTTTTCCAGTCATGGCACGAAACAATTCCAGAACACCAAACGTCAAACCACAACAACGCATCAAGTGTGACTAAGCAAAAGCGAGGTGCGCATGCGCGATGCAGAGCGGCGGCCATTTTGTGTACGCAAGTCGAGTTACGTATGTATGGATTGGTGTGCACACACCGCGCATCGATACCAACTTGACAGTACGAATAATAATATCGAAGTTTTAATAAAAATTAAGTTGGTATACAACTCGAGCCATAAGAATTGAGTTTTGTGAGAGTTTTTTTAATAATATTATTATTATATCAATCTTTTTTATATTATATATGTTATATTACATGGATGGTTTGAGTTTATAAAATGTATTAATTACCAAAATTAAATAACAAATGGGGCGGTTAAAAAAAAGATAATTTTCTTTATATGGAGTTATTTTTTTTTTTATTACGTGGCATGTTAATATAATGAAGAAAAAATATAAAAATTCCAAAAGTTTAGAAACGGTCTTGTTTTGAAATAGACGATTCGCAGGCTGATTTCATAAATAAGTATTTGATTTTAATAAAACAATTAAAAAATAGCTATGTGTAAAATATAGAATTTACAAAATATACTTAATAAACGAATCCGTTATTATATTTTTCGAATGTGATCTACTAGTAAACTCGTACGTATTTTTCCACTCTATTTATATTCAATACAATCTCTAAATGGCCAATATTTTCCCCATTCAAAATAAATAAATCGAAAATCCTCATATTACACGAAAAAGGTATAAACAACCCAAAAGAAACATCCTCACAATAACCAAGGCAACAGACGATTAAGAGCCGATCTCAAAACGCTCCGAAAAGCACGTACGCGATTTCCCTCTTACAAACACACCCGATGTTTATTATTAAACCATTGAACTCCATACACGATACGACCTTCCGACCAAACGGTTAACGAAACACACATTCCGACAACTCCGACATCCCGCCACACGAACCCCCCGAAATACGCGAATAAAAATTTAATAAAACCCATCACACCCCGCAAATGCAGACATCCGAAAAGCACCCCTGGATAGGAAGCCGCCGATATCCGCACCCCGCGGGGGGTTGACGGGGGGTTTCAGTTTAGCGGTGTTCTGTGTCAACATTTGCAGACGGGATCCGGCTCTAATGAAGATGTCGGTCCGCGCTGCGGCCTTTGAGCCTTCGGCGCACGTTTGTATTATGCCAGTCCCCGAGGGACGAATGAAAAATCGGCAGGTGTGTGTGTGTGTGTGTGTGTGTGGAAAATCGGGAAAATTCCGGGTCGAGGCGTGTGCGATGGGGGAAAAGCGCGGGCGCCGGAGGTGAAGGGTTTTCCGGGTGTGTGCAATTGTGTGGTGAGGTTTGAGGCTTCCAAGGTTGTTTGTGTTATAGTTTTTTTTATGTGGGATGGTGTTTTGTTTGTTTCGTGATGGAATATAATAGAGTTTTGCGTAATCGGATGAAAATGTCGTTTGAATAATCGGACTATGGGTAAATGGATTAGTTTTAGTATAGTCAATGTTAAATGCAGTAATATTTTTTTTATATTTTTTTATTACCATTATAGTTAATCTAGGGTAATATTTGTATAAACATATATAAAAATAACAATATCCCAACATATCAAATTAATTAACCACAATTTCCAAACATTATCAATTTTTCTTTAAAAATTGAATTGAAAAGGTATTTTTTTAATCTTTAAGTTTATATTAAATTATAAAATGATATATTTGTCTTTTTTTAAAAGTCGATTTGAAAAAAATCTACATCTAAAATGTAAACAATTAAAAACTACCCGGTACAAGCCAATATATAATACTATGATATGTATGTAATTATAGTAATTAAATTTAAAAAAATCATTTATTTTACATGGCGAATATTTTTTACTAGCATATAGGCCCGATGTTAATAATATCGGGATGTGTATGTGTTTATTTGAAAATCGATGCCCGTACCAGATTTGAATATTTAATTAATAAAATAAAAATAGTTCATTTGTTATTGTCACCATTACGAATACGTACATATAGGCAAAGCTAGTAGTTAGTAGGTAATAAGCATCATATTATAGACATTAACTGTATACGCATAAAGACCATAGTCGCGAGCGCGACCGAAGTCGCGAGCGTCATCGAACAGACACACACATACACACACACACCCACCCACCCACACACACACACACACACACACACAAATCCGCTATTATATATAGGGGATACTAATGTAAAGTTAGAATGTTCGAATTGTCAAGAATCAACAATTTTCAATTCGGTTTAAAAAAAAAAACAAGAAATGTTCATATTCTGATAAATTTTCACCGAAAATCAGCAAAACAAATAGATTTTTTTAGCGCGTTGCATTCCTTTCAACAACTTACAATTAGACTACTACCAATAATTTGATCACGCCGGACAGTTTGCTTTGAACAATTTCAAAAACACCACTCCATTCTGCGACAAAAACCCTAAAAGAGCATCCTACAGCAAAATCTCGTTTATAAATCGAAAATCCACAACTCGAAAGCAGTGAGACTGCTGCTTTAGCAGTGCGCGCGGCACCAACAATTGACGCAGAAGAACCGCAGAAAGCTCGGCAAGCGTCATCGCCGAATGCCACTTCAATCACCACCAATTTCACACGCACACCATTTTCGATTTTAACATACACACACACACACACATATATATATACACACACACGACAGCCGGAGGAACACGCACGTATTTAGAGGCGGACACGAACGTTCGAGTTCGCGCTCGAACGGCGCTAACACTTCTATTTCGGGCTATGGCTTCGGCTAACTTGCCGATCTTTAACACTTCTTGTTGGTTCAGACGGCTCAAGGACGCTTTCCAACTCATGGTCGATTTGGGACGTTGAGCGTGTTTGGGTGTTGAGCTTAAAGCTCGGGATGTGTTTGCGGAAATGTGACGTAACGGTGGGTAGATTGAGTTTTGAAGGAATTCGAACTTGTAATTTTGACGAAAAAGAGTTATTGGTTAATCGAAATCGACAGTAAACTGCCACTGATTATTTTCGTTTTGTTTTTCAATCCTTGTCCTTTGAAGAAAAAAATTTTTGTAATTGAAGTATTTTTGGTGATGGTGATGATAATTTTGAAATCTCTATATATGATTGATTCAATACAGTTAGTCCTTGACTTGCAATGGTTCACACTTACGACCGAAAAAAATAATAATATAATTTTTTAAAAATTGAATGATAAATCTCAAGCGGATGTGAGGAATAAATACGGAGGAATGCAAAACCATAAAAAATTCGTATTGAAAGAAATGGGCGTTGCTTTTAATTAAATTGATCAAGGAATACAAAAATTTGAAACGATGGTCACAAACAGTGAAAGATTTTCAAATGTTATTTATTTATTATTTCATTATTGTATTAATAAAAATAATTAAAAATAGCGAAAAAAATAATTATTATACAGATTCGATTTACGACCGGAGTTCAGGAACGTATCTCCATCGTAAGTTGAGGAATACTGTATTATTATGTAAAGGGATTACGGCTGTAGTCAGGGGATTCATGGGAACCCTTTAATTTTAAAAATAATTAAAAATCAAACTTTATTATGAAAACAATGTCGAGATATATCTGAATAAATTCATTAAATTCTCTTACTAATTAAACTTTAAATGTAAAAAATAGCATATTTGTATTGCAAACACGTAAAATATTGTGTTTTGTTTCCCCACTAAAAAATCCTGGATATATTTCTGAAAAGAGCTTTAACGTTTATTCAGCTTGAGTTGCTATATTTTTTCAGAAATATTCCAATTATTATGATTATATTGATTTTACTAGGTCGACCTTAATGTATGTTTGAAAAACGATAAATCATTTTAGCGTGCACGAATAATAGTTTTCGTGATTCGGTGAAAATTTTTTCCGTTTAAAAAAATCAAAATCGCTCTATTAATAAAAATGCCAACCGCAATTGAATCACCCGCTTTACGCAACTACATTAAAACCCAATACATTTTCTTAAATTTTTTTTCACAAACCGCAAAACAATATTACACTCAAAAGTATCATCTGAACGTGATCCATCATCGACACTGATATATCACTCGGATCGAAATCGCGAATAAATCATCCATATCGCGTGTCGCTCAAACGAAACGATCGTGTCATACAAAATATACACGTCATTTGGTCGCCGGTCTAGTTTTCAGGATTGCGGCCGTCATAAAGCTTTCAGTCGCATGACCCACATTTCGCATTTTTTCAGAAGCTCCGGAGTGTTATGATGTATGCGTTCCTTTGCTATTTCGGCGGTTAGGTGTCGCTGAATGTGCCGTTTTTTCTTTGGAGTTTTATTTTGGTTTCAAGGGGACCGTATGGGATTGTGTAATTTGGATAGCGATAAATGTTGGTTTTTGTTTTCGGGAGTGTTTTAAGGTCAGTTTGAGCTTAGTATTCAGGTTTTATTTGAGGTGTTTTCGATAATGAAGCTATATAATTGTTTGTATATACTGTTGGTATTCATAAGATTTTCTTAGAATTATAAAAAAGGTGTTGTTTTTTTATGATAAAGTGGAATCATCGAATGAAAAATGAATGAAAGGACACATTATAAAATATTTGAATAAAAAAAGTATATTTTTATGTTATCACTCTCAAATCGACCAATAGGAGTCTTTCATAAATCACGTCACATTTTATGCGACTTTCGAAATCGAAAATTCTTATCTGTATAAGTCTAAAACAACCAAAGAAAGAGTACATTTAGTTTTAAGGAGGAAATCAATTAAAAAAAGTTTTTAAATACCATATGAAAACCTTGGAAATGTGAATCGAATAAATATTTACATAAAATCATCGTACATTCGACGATCTTCATATTGACTTTTATAATAGACACAAATTGAACTTCAAAAATATCGTCGACAATGATGCAATCGTTTGATCATAAAACGAAACATAAACAGAAAATTTCGCAACCTACACAAACTCGCAAATATTTTTCCGGAGATTCGAACGCGCGCCGATCGAAACCGAAAATCCTTTGATTTCGCGACAACTTCGCATTTATTTCGGCCATAAATCTCACACCGGTGCGTGTTGAATCGCGTCGTTTGGCCGACGAACAAAGGTGTGATATTGACATTTGGCCGCCGCAGGGATACCTTAGTCGATTGACAACTTGCCAATGAGTCGATCGGGATTTGAACTTTTTCAAAGTTAAGGTGATGATGATGATGGTGCCTGGACGGAGCCGCGGCCGTTTCGGGAACGGCGACCTTTTCGTTCGATATATATGTTTTCGTTTGTTTGAAAGAAAATTTCAATTGGTTAATGTCTTATTAGCCTATCGATTATGTTTTTATGGATGATTTGTAATATTTTTGACTAGTTTAGATGTTAATAACATCGGCTGTGGATTTTTTGAGAAACGGAAAACGATAAAATGTGAAAACCCGACTGCGTGAACCCGAAATGTGTACCCGATTTGAATATTTAATATTTAATTAATAAAATCAAAATAGTTCATTTGTTATT
>JAOXNN020000053.1:83804-128883 GCA_028571205.2 Hydropsyche betteni | reverse complement strand
GGTAGCCTCTGCCTCTGACTTTACCTATATGTCACAAACAAATAACAAATGAACTATTTTGATTTTATTAATTAAATATTCAAAACGAGTACACATTTCGGGTTCACACAATCGAGTTTTCACATTTTATCGTTTTCCGTTTCTTAACAAAACCACAGTCGATGTTATTAACATCGGGCCTATTTACTAGTGTATAATAAATCTTTTACATTCCATTAAAAAAACGAACTCCACCTAAAAAAAAATAGAAATCAGACGAAAAAAAATCACTCGAAAGCACTTTTCACCCACAAAGCCTCGCCGGAAGACCGACCACCGCGCCGTTCAATTATGTCCCCAGTTTTAAAAATCGCGGTTCATTTCGCCCCGCGCAACGCACAATTTGCTCTCGGTTAACAATGGCCACGATAATAGGGCAAAAGCCATGCACCGCGGGCCAATTACCATCTCTGGACACCAGCGATGGCACACCATTGTCACAGGCTTTGCAGGTACAGAAAACGAGGGTGGTTTTGGTGCCAGAGATGGGGACGGCACACCTCGCGCAGGTGGCGAACGCAAATGATGGTCAGTTATGTAGTGTAATATAATTTTTAAATTTAATCAAATTCTGTTGCGTGAAACTGACATAAAATTCAATTAAACTATTGTGCTGCGTTGTTTAATTAAAAATTCAGGATCGGGTTAAAAATATACGTGAAATTTTACAATTTTTTTCTCGTGTAATTCAACAGAAAATGTGCCACTAGTGTAATTGTTGAGACCGAGTTCCGGTGCACAGTGCTAGTAGCACGTTCGTAAAATAAAATGATACAGAGATAAAAAAAAAGGTTTATACACAGTACGATATTTTTTCCTATTATTCTGTTGCAAATGATTCGCACGACCGGATTAAATCTGTATAACGTACGAAGCGAAACAATTACCATTTTATTGCGTCGAAAAATATATTTGTTCATTTCGACCTATTTTTTTCAATACAACAAAACTAATTTTATGTGAAAAATTAATTCAATACAAATGAATTATTCACCAAATTTCATCAAGGCACAAGGCGAAACAATCACCGTTTTATTACGTTTTCGAAAAAGGCCTGTTTTCAATGGGTCAGTGTTTTAAATAAACCTGTCTGCATTTTCGAATTTTCGCGAAGTTACGACACCGTTAACTCGTTAGGTATTCGAATCCGTAGTCATTCGGGCGTTTGTAATTTTCAGGATAGAGAATTGCTGGTAGGAACGACAATATTGGATTCGTTGGTGCGCCCTACGGATAGACAGAGAAATTTGTTCGACTATGAAATTCGACCGCGACTTCCAATTCGAACAGATAAAGTTGAGCCGTTGAACTTAATTGACGACGAATTGGTTTTCGATAAGTGGCTTTCACAAAAGCTTCCATTCCGTCTTGGAAAAATGCAAAGTCTATTATGCGGGGGAAACAATCTGACGAAAGGTCACAAATGGAGGATATTCAATATGGGGAAATTTGGCTGATTTTGACAAACGTTTTCTAAATTATAATATATTATATGATCATTATAATAATAATTTATATATTTTTTAACACTCATTATTTTCAGGTTTACTTTCAAAGTATATATATATATATCTTTAAATTATATATTCAACAATTTCCAACAAAGGCAATTTAATGCAAATTCTTTCATTTTTTTTCAATAGAATTTTTTCATACCGATTGACAATTTTATGTCGATTCAAATTGATGTGATATCAATCACGTTTCAAAAATCAACAAAATTTCCCTTGAATATATTATCAGGTCAACGCCGATTATACAGTTGATTTATTCGACGTCGTTTCACATTATTAAAAAATTGTCGAAGGGATAGCGCTGAAAACGATTATCACACCATATTTTCCGATATCGCCAGTTTTATGGCCTTCGACGTGTTAAATTGCAATTGCTATATGGGTCGTTTCACGTGCGGGTCGTTTTTCGAAAGAAACTAAATTACCGCAGAAATATATTATACGTGGGCCGTACACGTGAAATGTCACACCAATAAAAAGCTGTATCAGATTTATATGACTAATGCCTCAGAAACAATACGGATCGTAAATTCGCGGACAAAGTCAAATACAGCCGATACTTTTATATAGACTTATCCGTCATATTTGAAACAAATCGTACAAATTATGTGAAGATTCATATATTTTTATTTAACAATTCCGGATTCCACAATCCCGATATAATGCACTCATTCTAGCGGATAATGCGAAATCGCACGGACTTAGTGTGTACGAATTTCATCCCTCTATCGTTAATTTTTATTGCGGAACATAAAAAAGCGCGTATGCAAATATCAGACTGAACACGTACGTCCACCATAAATTATTATCTTTGTACGGTGCGGTTCGGTCGTAAACATACGAAATTATATGGCAATGTCGTTTCGGGAAAATTTTATTTATAGCGAAAATAACGTTTCCATATTAATTTTTGCCCGTCGACGGATTAACCTTGCCGAGGTTATTAACGTGTTATAAAGGTTGAGTAAACATCATCAAGGCGATAAATTTTCCAGAAAAGACGTCACGTAAATGGTATGTCGAATTTGTTTGCGGACTTTGCAATTTTTGATTTATCACGTTAATCTCGTTCGTCATATTGGCCGACAATAAATATTCATATGACGGATTAAGATCTGAATTTCAAAATTCTGTTAGTATAATTAAATTTTTGATACATTATAGGTTTTTAGTTTAAAAAAATGATCGTAAAAAACTTGAAAAACTCGATCAATTTTTATAGAACAAAAGCTTTTTTTATATTAAATTCAAAATCTCTACGATGAATATATAATGCTTATTCCGAATTATACATTGCATTTGTACGTACTTTTAGTTTTAAATCCGCTTACGTACTGCCGGCTACGAGCTACGATTATTCTCGTATTACAAAAGTGTCGTTTCGTCGGACGTCGTTAGAATTTGCATAATGCAACCCGATAAGATGGAAATTTCGCTGTGGAAAACATCGGGCTTTTTTTCACAGATGTGAAGGAAAAAATGTAACGAGAGTCGACAAAAACACAAAGATAATTCAAGATACGGAACGCAGACGCTATGAAACGCGTTCGGAATCAACATGCCTGAAAAACGTAAAAAAAGGCGTAAGATAAGGCATTTTTTGTCTGAAAATTTTATTATTCATCGTTAAAATTTTATCGCACTCCATCTTAAAATTCTATGCGCCTTTTTTATTATTACTTGACAGGTACACTTGTTAAAGCGAAACTCTCATTTTAACCGTTGACTTTCCTAATAGAATTTATAATCGCGAAATATTCATTATCAATTCGAGCGACAGTTCATTCACATCCCATTTGAGTATACGACCACTAAAACGAACAATATTGGAGGACAATTTGCGGTTGTGCAAATGACACATTCTTGAGGTATCGACCACTTTGACAAATGGATATCCGCGGTTAACATTGCACACACGTACCGGACACTATTCATCATATTGGCTCTACTCGTTCGCGAATAATTTACGAGAGGATCAAGCGGTTCACATCATCGTTTCGTTTTTATCCGGGAAAAATATGAATTTGGACGTGAACAAATCGCCGTTGGGAAAGCTCGCGAATTTGACGACAGCGTTGTCGTGTCGGAATTTGACTTGATGATTGTCGCCTCGGAGAAATTTCGGAGACATCATCATCAGTCACTTTTGGGTTGTCGGGGAGATACAGGAATGTAACAAGTTGGATTTGAGTTGAAAAATTCCGTTTGATGTCGCGAAAAAAATTGTATACAATTTAGTCGTGGAAATTCGCGTAATTGTTTACGACTATGCGTTATAGATTCGTTTTTGAGATGTACACCTTGCTGCTCACGTTCGTAACGACATTAACGTCACGTTCTAGACTCCCATCAAACGTTAATTAGTTTTAACAAAGATGTCTAACAGACTGAGGAGCACCTTATAATATGGAATGCTTGCTTTTATTAGAATCAATGACAATTTAAAACGCTTTGATGACCACGTCTTTAAGAGAATGGTATTTGACAAGAAAAAAATCAGGCTTATAAAAAAAATGTTAATGGTTTGTAAAAATAAAAATATTGACAGAGCACGACATGAAAAACGTTGTTTGCGAGTTTCAAACAAGTTAATTAACCAAAAATTTTCCGAAAATTTAATAATGAAAACGAAATTTCATCCAAATTAAAAAAAAAATACTAAAAATATCAACGACGTCGAAATTCCCCAGAACTACCCCTCGCTCGGCTCCCCAAAGTTCAAGAGGCCCGAAGACCGCATCCCACACGGCGCCCTTAACGAGAGGTCGACTTATATTGACATTTGCCTATCCTTCACCAGTATCGGTTTTATTAGCTCCGAAAAAAACACGAAAATACACGCCCAACACGAGAAAAGTATGAGGAGGCGGTCGGAAATGTCGACAATCCCCGCCGGACGTTTGCAAAGTCGCATTTATTTCGGCAACGTTCCTTCCCGCTTTTCGATGGCACAATATGTCCGGATATGAAGCAGAACTCGAGGTTAGCCGGACAAGGTTAACTGTCGGATCCGTGTTGACACACACGGTTACCTCGCATACGTTTAATGGATACTTGTGTACCGAGCGGTACGTGTAAGTACATATTGATTCGGTTGCTCCCGAATTTAATGCGCCATACGACCTACGTTTGTATGTGTGTTAGATGTGGATAACATGGCTGGAGCCTTGTTGGCTAATGCATTTACATTTGTTAGTGATAATGACGTATGCGAGCTTATATTCGATTCGTTTAATTCGATTCTATTGTGTCGTGTGTTTCTGCGAAAAGTCGTATTTGCATAATTGAATGGTGGATGCTGTTAACGAGAACTTGTTTTAATTAATTTCAACCAATTCCAAAGAAGATATTTAAAAGAAAAATCGTAAATATAAAATTGCACTGTTTACAAAAACAAAATTTATTGCGAACAATCAATCCCACACAAGAATACGAATAGAAGTATTTTTCTGGAAAATTCAAATACTATCAATTCTCTTGTTATTCCAATGGAAGATCATTGTTTTCGTCCACTCGAGAAATTCATATTGATATTCTTTGATATATTATTTTCGATCTTTCGATAAGATAGACGCACGTGTGTAATTTTCGTCCAGAAGTCTCCTTCATATTCATATTATTGCATACGGACAAAACCGCTATGCTTTGTATATACCATTGCTTCTCGGAACTCCTCCCAGTAATGAATTATTCATAGGCCGAGTCCTGGAGGGATGTAGGTCCTGAAGGAACGGGACAGGGTTTCTCGTCTTGGCCTACCGAAAAGGGAATAAACACAACGGACTTTCGGAAAGTGAGTCAGACTGTGTGGTGACTCGAAATTCGCAAGGTGAGGATCTGTAAAGCCTAAAGGGAATCGGACCAATTTGCGATTTTAACGTGAAATCAAGGAATTGTGGGAACGGGTTCAATTAAATATTTCTGAGTTGTTGATTCGGGTTAAGTAGCTTTGTTTCGAGTTTTGTTACTCAAACATGGAATTGATTTTGAAAGTAAATTATATACGATGAAATCGGGATCGAACTTTTGGAATGGTTATAAAACAGACGCGATGGAACGGAAATATTAGCGACTCATCGATACCAAATTGGTTAATGAGCGAAAAAATCGTCAGTCGAAAATTTAATAAAACGTCATAGATGGGAGCTCGGAATATTTGATTAAAAATTTTATTGGGTTCGATTTATATCACGATATTTTTCATTTTGACAGATGAATGCGATCGAGATGAGCTTCAAACCCAGTTCTTGAAACATTTCTCATGTACGGAGCGATTTATTTAAAAAAATATACGAACGATGATCTATGAGAAAAATCTCTCACGATTCTTTGATATTTCATTTCAAAAAAATATTTAAAATGCGCTATCTCAAATTCAGAATATATGTTTGAAAAACCATATTTTGATATGTTGGTGTCTGTCATTTTTCAGAAAGCAATATGGCTTTTCAAAGTACATTTTTTTCAAACCATTATAATTCCAACGCCTTCATTTTTTTTATGGAAACCAGCTTTGATTTTTCATGTCAATAAAATGAACGCAAAAAGCGTGGAGACTTTATTGGTGTAGTTTATATTTTTTTCTTCGCAATCGAAGCAAAAGCTCCTAGTACGGCGTAAAAACGTGCAAGCTCCTCGCTCGTAATTCGATTTATTCGATACTTTTTTCTGTTATTGTCGCCGTTGTAATTGAACAGTTCTGTGGCTGTATACGTTTACGACAACAGCGAAATTCCTTAGAAGCCTCCAAGGTGACCTCGCATACTTGGCAAATATCGCGCAGAGTAGAATTTCCTAGAAATTCATTCCAGAAGCGATAAGGCTGTGCTGCAAGTCGACAATCATATTTCAAACGCAAATATTGAAAAATGGAACTTGTTGCGAGTCAAAGAAGGAAAAGCTGCCCGCACAAAGCCGGATTTTCTTTCTACACTCGAGGCCTTTTTTCGTCAGGCGTTGAAAGGGACGGCTGCCCTCAAAGGATAAAGTTATAAAGGTCTTTTCGAAGCTAATTGTTATATATTGAGAGCAATTTCTCGACGCGGCTATGTAACTTTGTAACTTTTCCTGTCGTCCGTATTGAATCTAGCAACAACAGGGAATAGAGGTTTTCGATAAAGAAAATACAACTGTTTTATCTTCAATAAAATGAGTCCTTTTGTAAATAGAAATCGTGTCATGAAAATATATTTCTGGCAGGAAATCAAATATCGTTAATGGTGAAAATCGGCACCGAGGGACGTGTGAAATCAATATCACATACGTCAGATTTTAAAGATTCTATCCGATACTGTTTTGAGAGCCATAGAATTCACCTTTGCGAAGTTGGAAAGCTTTCGATCCTAAAACAAAAGCTCTTAGAGCTTTTCAATAAGATATTTAGATCCTTTTTATATTCAGCCCTCACTTTGTGCCATGTGGCCGGTTCAGCGAGCCACGAATATCGAAATTCAAACATTGTCCGAATTCAGTTTCTTCTTTTTTTCCCTTTTCTTTTCACTGAGTGCGTACCTATGAAAATTGCAGATTTCCAATTCAACGGAAATTTTTTTGCGATCCAAGGAAATTTTCTTCTTTTCGAAAATCACAATAGAATTTTTTTTTAAAGAAATACGAAACAATGACGGATAATTCTAGGCTGTTTCGAACTCCGGTCGAAAATAAATACTCGAAACAAAACAATACTTCGTCGACAAGAAGCTCGGTTGCGATTTTAATTTGAAGAGTTTTTACGTTCATCGTGTTGACAATATACGAAATCAACCGATTTTTTCAAGGTTCTTTGTTCCGTATTTTGAAGTAGCGTGAAAGAGCGCTTGATTTTGTATGACCGTTCTCGCTTCATTTCTTTGTTTATTGAAAAATATAAAAGAATTTCAATATCGAAGTTTTCCAGATACACTCAAGACAGTAATGAAATATTTTACATTCTCACAAGTTTATTACGCGAACGTGTAAAATTTCATCGTACATTTCATGCACCGTTCTTAAATACACACGTATAAATAAATAACCGAGTTACGTAGACCGTGTAACTTTTCATAATAAGCGACACCATTCCGCTGAATTCGTAAAGGGCCGATTTTTTCTTTCCCTTCATAATTCCGTGTATTCTCACATTAAAAAAGCGATGAATACGAAAGCTTACAGGATAATTTTAAATTTGTATGTGCGGCGAGACAAAGTTTCATTTCGTTTACAAAAAGATTCCTTAATATGTACGCACGGGTTTATATTGCGAGTCGCCTCTCAAATATTCATATTGCGTTTTTTTTATATACGTCTGTATGTTTGCGGTGGACTCTTTTATTAGCGCCGCAGATATATTTCCTTCGAGTTTTTCCTCAATACACAATTTAGCATGCGTATCGCGTTTCATCCCGGTTTGATGCAAAAATATGTATGGACTGTGGCGAAAAAAAAATTATTAACATTTGCATATGCCGCATTCGGTTTCACTCAAATACTTTTGTATCGGCCGTAATCAATACGTACCGCACATAAAGCCGATACAAAATTTCAATAAGAATCCTAAATGTATCGAATGAAAAAAAGTGTTTATTCCTCGGAAGTTGAAAAGAAGATTCTTAGAATTTTTTTATATATTCGTTGATATTTTCGTGTTGTGAATAAATTTTATATGTATATCCATCGCAACCAAAGGGTATCATCTGAGAAGTGCAAACAATGCAGAATTCAAATTGACCTATTTCCTATGAAATTTGATTACTCTAGCTGTACAAACGGGAGCGACGTGTTACTCTAATATTTAAAACCGTTCCAGTTTATTTTTAATTCGCGTGCTTTTTAACCAAACTAGGGCATTCAGCAATACATACAACGACCAACTGTTAACACTCTACAGTTCAAGTTATTTTAAACACCTTCTCCTGCAGGAGCAACTGAGAACGAACCAAGTCGAAGTGCGAGTAACTTGGAGATGGCAAAACACGTGAAAGTGGAAAACCTATCGAGATCTAAGTGCATGGAGAACATCGAATACGATTGCTCTAGGATTGGCGAAATGGTCTCGTGTCGTATGGGACTCTTCTTCTAGTCAATTTCGTGACAGCTGGCTAACGATCGAACGGAGAAAAATAAACATTGTTTTAATTCGCGCAAACTGTAGCTTAATGGTTTTGTTGCTTCGAATGACCGAATAAAATTTAACATTTATGTTTCGAGTCCAGGTGTGGCACGTTTTCTATATCGGTTCGTTTCTTTAACGTTTCTTGATATTTATAAAATAATCATTATAGAAATATATGTACTAAGGGAATAAGTAATGAATAAAACATTTTATAATTAATTATTGTATTGTGTTTCTGCAGAATTTTAACGAGTGCTCATAAATTTAATTAATTAAACTCATAAAAACTGAAATCTTAATATTAAGACCTCATTTTCCTAACAGTTCAAAATTATATAAAAATATTCATTTCGATGCCCAATCTTTTTTTTAATAAAAAATAGCAGATAGTTCAATTCCAGAAAACTCATATGAATTAAAAGTATTCGAAATGGTGAAAAGGTTTATTTTTCGTTCGGAATCCGACTGAGCTTTCCAATACTTTGACATATAATATAAAATTCAGCGAGTTTTTTCAAAACTATCACATTTAGCGAATTCGTGCGCACTCGCGAATGACATATTGATTTCCGAATATTACGCGTTTATATTGCTCTTTTTACGTGCACATTTTTTTCTTTGCTCCTCGTTTATATTGTGATGAAGAAATGTCCCACATGGGACCCTTTTCCTCCCATCCTTTTAAAGATAAACTTTTATTGGCGCACCTACGCGACCTCCGTCATATTCCTTCGGGAATAAATATATATACGAGTTCACGAAAGTCAGAGAGGAAAAAACCGACTTGGTTTTCCTTTCTATGGTTTTACGTGCATTTCACCAAATACCCGAAATCGACAAATATATTTTTATTGCAAAGGAAGATAGAATGGATGCGACCCGCAAACTTTCGTTTCTAGGTAAAATTCGTTATTGAATACTTTGCATCTATTACATTTTGAATAATATATAATATATTGATATAATCGCTAGTTTTTTTTTATGTATATGGAAAAACTTTTCGATATTTTTTTTTATTAATATTAGAATTTTCATTCGTTCTTTACATACAATGCTTTGTCTATTCCAAGTATTCATTTGAATAATAAATTTTATTTAAAATTTTAGTACGAGCTACGATGGACCGGCAGTATCTCATTTACACGATCGCGATGATTTACGTCGTCCTTAAAAACAGAGGCCAACTTTTATTGCAGACAGGGAAACACTTTCGCTATAGTGCGTAAATAGCGGACATAAAACCGATCCCACTTTTGTTCCTTCTTGGACCCTGAGGGCAAGCCATCCACAACCGGCAACGACAACTAAGAACACAAAGGAGTTCTGCCCTTCTTCAAAACGAATTATCGCGACCTCGGAACTGAGCAATACTTGGACTTTCCCGATTCCCTATTTCCGTTCCTCATTCCCGAGATCCGAGACGAGACACTCGGCTAAAAGGCGGAGAGGTCTGTAATTGATAGCGGGGTCGTGTTACGCGCCTTTTCTACTAATGGTGTACATCTTCGAGAGGATGAAGGAAAAAATTCCATCCTCATTTGTGGGGATCCGCGTGTTATGCGAGAGCTTTGCTCGTTAATGTGGCCTGCCTTCAAAACGATGTAAGCGCACAACAATTCGCCTTTCCGCCCCGAAAAACGCAATTATCATTACAATATAAATGCCGCAAAAATAACATAAAAAGCGAAAGATTTCTTTGATAGCGAAAAAATATGAGGTATGTTTTTATGTGAGAGACCATTAAAATTTCTTAAAATTGTAGTATTATAAAATCATTGAATCTTTATTTTTTGCATACTCGTACGATAAAATTTCTAGGTGTAAATAAAAAATGGATAAATCAAATTTACCCAAGATGTTTTTATATTATAAATCGATGGATACTCACATGGCTTGATAGCGGTAGATTTTACGATATAAAAATATATTAACATTTTCGATGTTGACATTTTGTTCAAACGATGGGCATTTCGGAACTAAAATAAAACGATATTATTTTATATATAAAACTTTCCCTATAAGTTGGCATTTGAATATGAAAAAAATGTGAAGGACGCACATATTTATCTTTCGATAAAAACGTTTCTCTTTGCTAAGCAATTGAAACCACAACAATCGGTTTATTGGGTTTTAATCATGTAGTGTGCAGTGACTACCTGTAAATTCGCTTTGTGGAAGTTAAGTAAATAAATGTTTGACGACGGTTCTGAATTATTTGCCGACGAGAAATTTACGAATTTACGTTGATGAGAAAAGTTTCTGCTTTATTTGAATTCGCCGGGAGATGTGCGTAGCTTTGAGCCTGCGTTCATACCGTGCATAATTCTCGCACAAATTTGTTATGATTTAAACGAAGACAAATTATTGTTTTCAAACTTTTTTTCCCTGTTAAACACATCAAATTTTATTCGAAAAAATATAATTTACAAAAAAACGTCTATTTATAACAACACATTTCAAAAATCACCTAGACAAAGTTTCTTACGAGATACGCAATATGAACAGGTTTCAAATCTAATTTTAATATAATCAAACAAAATCAATCAATTTTCAAACATTTTTTCTGAAATAAACAACACTCAAATATATACAAACCCGAAAAAAATAATAAAATAAAAACCATTTAAACAAATCCCGCAAATTCAAAGCATACAAGGGCGCAACGTCACAGAAGCCTCGCGCGCGACCGAAGCGACATTTAACTGATGGGTCGGCACCGGCCTATAAATAGGCTTTTATTGTTATTGTTGTTGTTGGCAAATGTGCGATACGGTGTGCCCGGGCACGTTGAAGTGCTGAAATTTGTGTCCGACATCGTCGGCTTTGAATATTTCAGGTGCACGTGCAAACTCTCGGGATGCAACTCAAATAGGTGACGGGCGAGTATACAGAATTTGCAAACATCAACTTATGCTGCGGATGACAAATTCCGATGATTTAACGTAAATAACGTTAGTGGAATATCAAAGGATGGTTTGGTGTATGTTTTGTAATATTTGGATAGGTTTCATCGCCGTTTTGCGATGCATAAATATTACGTGATTGATTTTAGTGTACGATAAAATTTTGATTGTATACTTTTGAAATTGATCTAGTTAGTTAATTGATTTATAATTTATCGTATTATCGATGTGGAACACCGATTCAACGCTCGGAAGTCGTTATGGTGCTCTCATTAAAAGTTTCTCTTCGTTCTATATTCAATTATCTTCGTATTGCCCTCGCATTAATTGAATTCGAACAAGTTCAGTATTTAATGTACATTGAGAAACTACCATATTGAATTTCAAAATTTCCTCAGAAATAATGAAAATGTGCATACAGTAATAAACTCGTTTCCAAATATTATTTATTATTTACAAAAAAATTTCATGCATCTTTTTTATGTTATAATACCGGCGTTTGTCTTGTCGTCTGAAAAGCTTCATATTAGACTACCCGGTATAAAAAATTATGTTGACGTCAAAAAATTGAGATGACCCAAGACGGCGACTTTGAAGTTTTTCCTCATTTTTCACAACACACGAGCGCAATGCGTATAAAGATTAAAATGTAAGCAGATTTCGCGGTAGGTGCACCGTTTCGTCCCCCTGAGACTTAATTTGTTAGACGTGCGGAACTAGCATTCGCTCTGAAAGAGAGACATAAAAAGAACGGAGAAAATCCGAAGAATTTTTTTTTTTGCCCCTTCTAAGACCCGAAGATGAGGAAAATCTGGACGAAATCTCGGCAGAAAGTCGTGAGTCAACAGTATCGCGTCCTCGAGGGGTAAAAATCGATTTTGGTAATTGAAAATGTACGGCCGTTGGTCAATAACGTCATGCCGAATAAGTCCAATAATCGGGCCAAATTAAATTTGAACTTCGGGCTGGCCGAGGATGAAATTTTTCGATTTAAATTTGAGCTTCCTGTCGTAAAAAATCGTATTGATTAACATTTTAGAATTATATGTGAATTAAATTAAAAAAAAATATATAAACAAAAACTGAATTTCTTATTATGAATTTCATCCGTGTCAACAGATGTAAGAGACTAATGGTATTAGTGAAATATAATACTTTGAAACTTTAATTTAGAACAAAAAATTTTATCTCTTTTGTTATGTATAGCTCCACGTTTACTCACATTTTTATACAGAAAGCACGAAATTATCAAACTTTTTATATTTTTTTATAACGTTTTTATCTTTAAAAAAAATATTTAAATTCAAATATTTGAAAGGGAATAGGTAAAATATATTTAAAAAAAACTAGATTTGGTTTAATACTTACAACGATTAAGTTTATAAAGATCCTCAGAAAGTTCTCGAGTGTAGAATATAAATAAAACTGATAAGGATTTATCGCCCTCAAAAAAACTGTAAGCAAACATGGGCCAAAAGAAATCTTGTATTTCTAGCATTTTTTTTATTATCCGGATTTTTGATTTTATGCGACTTGTGTCTTCTTAACTTTCTTTTGATAAACGAGCATGAAAAAATAGCACAAAAACCTTCGAAAGGCGATTTCTGACTTCGCAAATAATAAATTTTCCAATCGTTTTCTTCACGTAAGTAACTAGCTAGTGAAATTTATTTATAGCCTAAATTACCCATGAAAGATCCATCAGTAGAATCGTTTATATTATGTCACTTTTTTATATAAAATTAAGACATATATTCATTTTTTTATCAATGGCTTAGTTTTTTTGAACGCAACAGTTTTCATTGATCAATAAGTAGCACAACAATAATATTATTATAAAAACATGTATTTTTTTATAAGAGAATTTTTTTAGAGTTCTAAATCGAAAGATATTTTTTTTTATATTTAAATAATAAGTAAAATATTATAGTAAAAATTTCAATGATATATCAAAATAGCTTTGATATTGTATAATTTGTATATGAAAAATAAAATTATTTTTATAATTCAAATTTAAAAAGTATATTTTATGAAAGCTTTTAAAAACCATCACAGTTTATATAATATCAGTCGAACATCTCAAATCCAAACCGAAGACCTTCCACCCCTAAAACGCAATTAAGTGTGAATTATTCAGATTAGGCCCTTCGGAACGGTATAATTTTAAGGGGACACGGACAGGAGGCCGATATTTAGGACAGTTCCATGGCTTTAATTCTTGGCTCCGAGTGCAAATCATGATCGTCCTGCTTTTCCCAGAAGTTCCGGCCTATCGATCCGAACACCATGTCGTCCCATGCTTCTGTGACGAGGAAACTTTTGTGTAGTCACGCACCAATATGCTTCCAAGTGTCCTCCGAAAGGGCCTCGTCCTCTCGATTTGAGTTATGAATGAAATAAAGTGACGAGACGTTTCTGGGTTCGGGTGCCAAAGGTTGAGTTCGCCTGATTTGGCAATCGCATCTAAAATTCAATAAACGGGGTCGTGTCTACGAATTTATGATGTCGGGTTGAATGTATTTTTTTTTGTATATATTATCGAATTTTTATATTTAGAGTGATCGATGGTTATATTAGATTTTCTATGAAAAATGTTTTAAATTGGAAAATTTGACTCGTTGTATATGAAATGACGATGCTATTAAAAACAGCCAATGTCATAGACAATTAGTAAATTGTCGACTAAATCAGATGGTACATAAATTCAAACAGAAAGGTAAATTGAATTTTGCGCGAGCAAACGAATTTCAGCTTCCATACAGCAATTTTAAATTAGCATATTAATTAAAGCGATTTACGGTTAACGTTGCTCCTAATTAATTGTAGATGCGGTTACGGCTAACAAGATTCGTAATTACACAATACATATCTGATAAAGACGTTAACAGTGGGGCACATCATAAACCAAAAGTGAAGTTTCACCGATATCACGTTTCATACAACAGAAAACGACCCCGAAGATAAACTCGAGTGAAATTCGCACATTGTTTCGATTTTTTTCTCGACGAGACGAGTCATAATCAAATCGAAATCACTCGGTGAAATTACGAACAATTCACTCGAGCCACGTAATTTTTTGCTCGGATGATTTTGCAAATTAATCTCATTTTTGCCCACTTAAGACACACTCGAATTATTTCGCTACTTCTAAAATTGAGACACCCAATTTATTTATACTAAAAATCGATAAAACCGTATGAATATTAGTTCGCGCTATAATCATATTTTGTACGACACGTCTTAACGTCATTCCGTCTCTATAACGTTTAATAGTCTGATTAAATTTGAATTGTAATCGCTGGGGAAATTTATAGAGATCGTTAGTCGACAAATGGCCTGTGAGCCGAACTCGAATCGGCAATTTATCGTAATACAAATAAATAATTGCTTTGACGTGCGAATTCAGCGCAATTATCAATTTGCATATTCATTTGTATAATCTTCTGATTACCATGCGCGCATTTACGACTGAAATATCCTCGAATTGTCTTCCCTCCGTCATATTTAAATGAAAATGCATTTTCGTTCGAATACCCGAACCATAAATCACCGTCGAAAATTTTCGTAGGAATAAAAATCGTATTTGTATTATGGTATATAATAAAATGACTCCGCGGCGTGATCTCTTTGAAAGCGGCTTGAACGGGGTGTTAACACGGCAATTAATCATCTTTTATACGAAATGCTAATGTATCACTGCGCTTAAATAACCGAGGCGGTGCCACTGCCAAAATGCCTAATGCCTTTTATTATATGTGCGAAAAACCGAAAATGTTATGAACTATTGAAGGGAGGAAATTTAGCGCGGCCAAATTGCGTTGCGCGGAAAACGACACAAATCTTTATGAAAGTTTTATTGCGAAGGCTTCCGTCGAAAGTGTTTCCTGTCAAGAAGACAATACTGGATTGCGTGTAAGACTTATAATCAGTGGGATAACATAAACATGTTGACTGTGGCTAGAATAGTAATTGCGTTTATGTACCATCGCAGATTATCGCGAGGGCATTAACGGTCATTTATGCCGGGATAGTTCGTTAATGTCTTTATTATTGTGTTATGTGTTGGGTCGTTTGTGTGCAAGAAACAGTATATAATACTGCGATATTTTATTAACAGTTCAAAAATACACTTTGTTCGGAAAATTGTATTTATATTCTCCTACATAATTTCCGGACCTATAAAAATATTTTTATGAGTAGTTTCAGACGGAATAAAAATGAGTATTAAAAATTCTAAGAAATGAAATATTTCTAACTATAATTTTATGTAACATTTTAATAAAACATCGATCATAATATGTTATACAATCTACCCAATTATTTGCAATATTCAAATCGGCAATTATCATTTGAAAAAGCACTTACACAGCTAAAAGACGAAATCCGCAATCAAAGCTCGACCAATGTTCAATTGTGGGGGTAATAAAATTGAAAAAGACCGTTTAAAATTTAATAAGCAAGGAGGTAAAAGGGTTGACTCCTTATCTCGGAAGCGATGGACCGTTGACGCGTCGAAATAGTCCGACTTTTGGTACATTTCCGTAACAATTAATGCTACATTTTGCCCTGCCTTCGTTCAATCCATTTTGGACGGAATTAGCAAAGTTTTTAATTAAAGTCTTAAAATATGGCTGAATAAAATTCTCGTTTACGGTTTTAATTAACGGTATATTTCTTTAATTAAAGTGAACGATTTCTGTGATTTTTTTCCGTATACATATGATTGATCGGGAAGTTGTTAAGATAAATTGGCTTAAAAAATCACGAAACCTTACAATGGGTATGTAGCGTAAACGTAAGCATTGCAGTAAACGGATTTATTAAATTTTGACATGTAAATTTTATGCGTACACTAACACTATTTTTGCGTGTTCAATATATTATACTTTATCTAAAGAGTTAAAACATAAATATTATATGCAATTAATATGTGATGTGAAATTTATATAAACCGAAAGCATGTTTTGAAATAGCCTACAACCAATTTCGCTATTTGAAAATGGAAAATCCATCAATTCACGTTGATACAAATAAAAACGTAATATCGAACCGATTATTTATGTGAAATGTATACGATTTCATTATTTATTATGGGTTATAACCAAGAAATAGCTACGATTAGTTATTTCCGTATCAAAAATCGTACAATGAAAACTGGCAATCAAAAAAAAATGGAAGGTATTCAAACTGGCGTTTCCGTCCGGAAAAATGAAAAACAATCAATTTTTAACTTAACATTTCAAAATAATGACTTGTTAGAATAATTTCTCAACGGTTCTTTCCATGATTCGATTCGCATATATTTACCATTCGAAAAAATCGTAAACACCCTGCGTATTTAACTATATATCGAATCAACACTTTCTGTAATAATTTCAGAGATAAAAGAAATATAAGTAAACACATAGTCGACTCTAGTTTGATTTTGCACTCGAGAAATCTTAATATTTATGTTCGGTTTTAGATTTGTTGATTCTATCGTTATTCAGTTGGCGAACGAACGGTGGGGCTTACACTTCATTTTAATATGAAATATTTAAAATTTTATTCGATGCTTATTATTTTGAATGAATCGGGTAATAAAACTAATCATAAATCCGCGTGTTTTAGTGGAGGAATCTCTCATTTTTGACATTTTAATCTGTCAGCATTCTTCCACGAGCTTTATTATCGGACAAGAAGAAAACTTCTTATCGGAATCATCGGAAATGTAAAGTAGGGATTTCACGTAAGATAAGTACCCTGCGGCCATAAAGCAGCCACTCGGTAAGATATTTTACACTCAAACAAACTTCTCTTTGGAACTCGGCAAACAAATTTAATATCGCAAAGAGTTAAGGTAAGACTTTGATTTTGCGTCACGCAGGCATTTATCGCCTCTTATTGGATTCTTGCTATGCCGATTCCCATCTGGTGACACTTTGGCAGATATTTTTTGTGTTTTTAATTAAAAAACCATAAGTATCAAAAAAAAGAGTTCACTCCGCGTTATGAAAGATAATTATTTTTTCTTTCATTGAAAAAGTCGCCACGGCTAACGAAAAGTAATGAACCTTCGCGAAATGGTTAATTGAAAAAAGTGACTACGTGGCAAGTTTGTCGACAAAGAAAGAAGCTTTTCATCATGTGGGATTTAAGGCTTTTGCCTACTCTTCAAGGTTTTGCTTAACGCGTCGACTTAGCTTATCCGGATATTCCATCCATTTTTACATCCGTCCCATTACTATCAGCTGCTACTAAATTTAGACGTCACTTTATTTAAATTGACCAAAGTGGAATTCGTAAGTTTTTACTGCTAGGTTTTAAGCAATAAGAAAACTTAATGTACTTGCAAAATCCACTGCAAGGAAAATTTCACATTTACTTTAGTACAAAAGCACTTTATATCGCTTTTGTTATGACTAATGTTTGCTTACGTGTCTGCCTGTTCCACTGATACTAACAAGATTAAATATACTTATGATCTGATACACATGCACATAAATAATATATGACTTTTATATAAAGCACTCTACATTTGATAAACGTCAAGCCTTAACTATAATTGGCCATTAGTTTTTAATAATTCCGTTTAAATTGAATCATATCATATACGTAAAATAAAAGTTTCAAAGAAAATATGGAAATATTTTGTAAATAAACTTTCAAGTAAAGTTTTATCGTTTTGTTGGATCGTTTTAGTGTTCTTGACTTACGCCGACTGCGAAACTCGAATTTGTACTTCGAAATATATCCGAGAAAATATTTTTGAACTTAACTTCGCTTTACATCTAGTCGGATATATTTCAAAAATGTTACTGCAACATTTCGTGATAATACGTATTAGCAGTTTTTCCGGAAAAATCATTCACGTGAGCATTTCAGTATAAGCGTGAGCCGCCGCGTTTAATTTCGTACCAATCAAGATTTGCAGCCCCGTTTTTAGCACAAATCGATCAAATTATTATTATGTAATATATCTAAAGGTTAAGCAGAGCGGTCTGTGGGTCATATATCCGTAGCATTGGACGACTTGTTCGAATGCGGATTCGTGCAAGGCAGCAATTAGTACTGGCCGTTTGCTTAACACACCAACGCCATTGCGCCTCGAGTGTACGTGCTGCTCGTCGAAAATTTTCGATAAAAGCATAATAATAAAAACGAACATATTTATATGGATACCTTTAAATTAATCACACAATAGATAAGAGGGTTTTCGTGTTCCGAATGAAACTATCGCGCTCGCATACCCGTCGGATCTCGATTAATAGCACACGACACTCTCTAGATAGCCTCAATATTAAAAGTATATTATACGTAGATGGGGAAATTTGTTGATTCAACTCGGGTTTCAATGGTATTTTCGCGATAAATCTCATCAGTTCGACGACAGTAAAATGTGGGTTAGGGTAAGAAAACAATTATTTTTGTCGTATCGGAAACGCCGAGATTGAACCAATTGCTTATCTTTACAAGAAATACGTTTTGCGGTCGCTTTGATTAAAATACAAAATTTATTTCAATTAGATAAGATTGAAATGTTATTTTATCATATTTTTGTAAAGGGTATTTCTAAAAATGTTTAGTACGCGATTAAGGTCAAATAAATTAACGATAGATAGTAGTCGACCATCTAGAAGTTTCGTGTACATTTCCGGGATTCCTTTTTCAGAATCTGACGTGTAGTCTTGCTTCTGCGAATTTATTGCTGAACAGCCCAGAGACAGGAAAATAATAGAATGTCCTTCGATGGGTGACGTCTTAGAAATATAAGGAATTATATTGCTCCGCAATAAAATTGATTTTCATCGCACAAAGAGAACCTCTATGCAAGCTAGAGTTCATTTTCTATAATTTAATAAAGAACGCAACACTATGGATTTTCTATAAATAACCATTCCATTCAATATGAAAAAGTAAAAAATAAATTAAATCATATTATCCTATAAAACTTTTGTTAGTTTATAAAAAATAAAAGATTTCGTTCAATTAACAAAATAGTCGAAATTAAAAATTCGCTATTTATCTTTTGCAGAATATATGAAAATTATATTTTTAATTTTAAAATAAATTTTCAAATTCTAGAAAATTTAAACAGATATCACATTCTGATCTTAGCCATCAGGTCAAGCAGCGATGAAAATCGAAACAATCAAACTTCGCGAATACTCTGATTGATTACTTTTACAAAATTACTCCGCACCACACCGACACATCGATCCCCGACAACGCCCAGCAAGAACCCCGAAAGCACCATATCGAAACGACCACCGATGCGAAAGCGCACTCGCAACTCCAAAACAAAAACTTACATGTCCAAAAGCGGCCTGCGGCGAACACACACACGGAACGTCAAACGTCAAAACACACACGAGTCCAAAAAATCCCAACAAACAGAACTCGAAACGTCGAAGCAGTCGTTTAGCAGCCGCTCAGCAGCCGCGCCCGAGCAGGCAGCTGCCGAGGTAGACGTGCATGTTGCCTGCGAAGCCTGCGCCGTTTGTCCCGTGGCAAAGTTGAGGATTGTCGGCGGTGCACGGTAACGGGCGTCGCGACGCCGGTGCTGGCGAGGCGGCGTCGCGCCACACACTGAGGCCTCTGGAGCGCTCTGTACCGATGGGAAGGTTCGGATCGTGACTGCGCAAGGCCGAATGTGCATCCGATGCTGGTGGATCATTCGCGATGGGTTAGGGGGTTTTTGACGGACGGGGATGACGGCCGGGGGGTTTCGGGACAGGTGGTGCGCGGGGGTTTCGTTCGGTTGGGTGTGAGTTTTGGGTTTGGGGAAAAAAAGTTGTGTCTTTTGTTGGGCGGTGTGTGGGGATCACAAATATCCGTAAAATCGATTATTCGGATAATCGAATATCCGAATATATAATTTACTAGTATATGGGCCTGATGTTGATAACATCGGCTGTGGTTTTGTTACGATAAAATGCGCAATTATAAATGGCGTATATTAAATATTCATATCGGGTACACATTTCGGGTTCACACAATCGGATTTTCACATTTTATCGTTTTCCGTTTCTTAACAAATCCACAGCCGATGTTATTAACATCGGGCCTATATACTGGTTTAATTAATAAAATCAAAATAGTTAATTTGTTATTTTTTTGTGACATATAAGTTTATACCCGTACTCGATTTGAATATATTAAATATTTAATTAATAAAACCAGTTCATTTATTATTGTCACAATTACGACATATAGGCAAAGCCAATCTGGGCAGTAGGTAATAAGCATCATATTATAGACGTTAACTGTATACGCATAAAAACCATATTAGAATATGAACACTATAAAAATCGCGAGCGTCATTCGAACAGACAAACAGACATTCAGATATCCGTGATTATATATAGAGGATTAGATGTCCGTTTACTATTTTCAAAAAATAAAAAGGGATGAAAATAAAAATTTCTTTTTTTGTCACGACTTAGGGTCGTTTTTCGATCTCTTATCAAAAAATATATATATTTTACTTCAAATAATATATCTATGCAGATTATTATAATAAAAAAAAAA
The DNA here is from genome assembly GCA_028571205.2 of Hydropsyche betteni. Classification (NCBI taxonomy): domain Eukaryota; kingdom Metazoa; phylum Arthropoda; class Insecta; order Trichoptera; family Hydropsychidae; genus Hydropsyche; species Hydropsyche betteni. Next base: position 107,827 of record JAOXNN020000053.1, on the reverse strand, counting down.
TATTTTCGTTATGGCCCCTTAAAATTTAAAGTGCATCTGAAGTACAAGGAGATTTCAATGATATTATGTCTTGGAGATGCACTCGAATGTGTACTAGAATATTGTTAAAAATCGAGAGCTTTTTAAATACAGTTCATACCTACGAAACATTATTTAATATTATTAAACATTATTTAATATTTAATATAACAAATATGATACATATAGCAAAAATTATATCAAAACACAGCAAAAATATTAAACAACGAATAATGACCCACCCACTCATGTTTCACGCGTCGTGAATGAATACATGAAAAAATAGACATGCACCTATTTTCCGACGGAAAAGAAGACAAAGAAGCGTCCTTGTGTCCAAAAGTTGTTGTTGTTTGCCAAAACATAATATCTTACGTCTATAGAGGATTAAATGGACCGTAACTGATTGGTCACAAACAAGTGGTTCGTATGGCAACAGGCCCATTGGCGAAGTTTATCTGTCGTTCGACAAACGATACGGCAATTTATTGACATTGATAATTTATGCCTTCATTTATACAATTACGCGACTATAAATCGTCGGCGATCTGATAAAATTTTCGCCTCTGCGAAATGATCTAGTAACTAAAATGTTGACTAAACTGAATTGTGTAAGATTAGCGGTATTTTCGTATTGTTCGAATCAAATGTAGAACTAACAATCGTATTGTGCCATGGGAACAGCTGTTGTTTTGTGTTATTAATTCGTTGAATACACAAAACTTATTAATATATTATTATACAATAGGATTGTTGTAATGATAATTGATGGGGTAATAAACACTTCGGCGCTCGGATGTTTTGAGAAAATTATTTTAACGAAACGTAGCGAAATATAATTAAAAAGATTGAAAATTTACGGCGATGGGATGAAAAATTAATTTTTAATATTCGGTCAGCGGAAAGAAAATCGTAACGTGGTTTTTTCCGTACTGTTAAATTAATTTGTTTCAATTTAATTTTTGCATAAATACAATATAAAATTTTCGTAATAACCATGTATAATAGATCATCGAATACATGTTATTTTATAATACAATTTTCATAATAAAAACGTTCAATAGTTAAATATTTTGGAACGTATTAAATTTAAAATTAAATCAAATGTTCATTTTTTGGTTTTAAAGTGACTTTAATACTAATACTATTTATTCAAATAATATTATCATTAAACTATTTTAATAAACAAAATTCATTAAAAAATTCCGACGTCTCACAATATGACATTCGTGCATACGAAAACTACACAATGACAATAAATTTTCTTGCGGATAGTTTCATTCTGAAGCGTACACATTGTAAAATTCAAATGAAACCCAATAAAGTGTACGTTTTATGTATAATACACACAATGTAAGGTCAGAAAGTTCAAATTGCCCGATTGTCACTAAGGGCGTCGCGACGCCATGGCAACGAGCCGATTAGCCCGGGACACGACGCTCCCATTAAAATTCGCCGAAAATAATGATCCCCTAATTTCCACGGGTGAATCGAGCCGAAATCTCTCCTAAATAATTATATAAGTATGATTTTGTTTTATTGTTCGATCGAAAGTAAAAATAATACGAGCACGCCTACGTTTTTTATTCGTGAACATTGTTTAGGTTGTGTATCTTTTGTTTCCTCTGCGGAATAAACTTGATAAATTGAGTTAAAAACTGATATTGTCAATTTGACATCATGATAACTTAAATGTCAAAGAGGTTATTACCCTGGGGCATCGTGAACCGCATTTCCTTCGGAAGAATTTTTTAACGGTAGAAGAAGGAAACCTTTTGTTGAAACGAAATATCTGACCTAAATTTCATCGGTATGTAGAGTGTACATTGTGTTAGATCAAATTTTTGCACTTCATCGTTTTCATTAAGATCAATTTATTGAATAATCATAGATGTAATCAGTCAAAGGAAACTTTTTTGGAAAGAAACCGATTTTTCCACATACACACACGCACACACAGCTCGCATCTGGACTGGAAAGTTTTCGACTGCGAGTACGTGTTCGTTGTCTGAGTTAATTTGAAAAGCGAAACTTTTAATCGAATATGTTTCGTTTTGTTGAACAAATAAACAATGTTCCAAGCTTATGCGCATACATCATCTGGCTTCTTTTTCACCATATGATTAAAAAAAAAAACACGTATGCCTCATTACGCAAGCATCCTACCTTTTAGTACTGGAATGCGAAACTTTCAGCGATTTAACTTTTTAACGTTCCGAAATTCGGCGTCTATTTATTTCTAACTTTAGACAGTAGCATATTTTCCCCGAAAAAAAGGACTTTAAAGAAAATTTCGTTAACGCGACACGACCGCGAAGCGTGACGGTTTTACTTTCGGAGCCACCGGACGAGAAAATAAACCGTTCGTTAACTACAAAATTTCTCGTTAATTAAACTTTATAAGTACTTCCATTATGAAACAAGTCAATGGAATAGTAAACAAGAGAATTGACATTACACAATCGATTGCACACACATCGGATGCAATTCACTTAGATGCAACGCTGGCTTATAATTGAATACCAATTTATCTTGAATCTACAGAGAGTTTGCCATTCCGATTGAATCAGACTATTCCCATATTAATCAACCGACTAATGAGCCATACATTAACAGACAATGTCAAATCAACTCTGCATATACATATGTTATGCTGCGTTTATGTAATCGTTTCATCTATAGTAAAAAATCTTGTTTTATCTAAAAAATTTCAAATATTTACTTAGTATCAATTTTATTGCCTTTTTACGCTAGATGGCTCCTATATAGGTACTACCAATTGTTAAATTTCATAGAAAAATTTAGTTAGTTTTGTTTAGTTCATGGATGAAGGGATCACGTAAACGTAGAGTAACATATACAATACAGACATTTTCATGTGATTTAACACTTTATATAATAAGGATTCGAGCATTAACCCAAATTCTCGGCAGGTTTCCGCACTATGCAAGATGGTCGTGCGAAAACGAAGAAACTGCCGGTGTTGAATTGCAGTTTGCCGAGGGCGGATTCAGTAACGGCCCAAGAGTGCAATTGCAAATCCGAAGCACGTAGAATTGAGGGTGACTATAACGAACACCAGTCGACTTGCGGCAAAACAGTACATAATCGGAAGTGCTATCTATAATCAGTGTTTCGGCAGCGGTTGACTGGAGTTTCTTTGTTGCTCGGATGAAAAATCGTCAACAAAGGAGTGATTTTTCGTACGTTGGTTATATTCGGTATTGATCTCGTCCCGTGAGAAAAATATCGTGCCAGGTTCCGATTTTTTTATAAAAAAAAACAAATGGGTTATTTATGATTGAAAATAGCAAATGAATATAAAAAATGTTTAAAATTTATTTTTGATATTTACTATCACGATTGTGCGATTAAATATATGAATTTTTGAATCTACAATAAAAATCATACAATCGTACTGAAAAATAATATAGTATACAATTTTTCAATCGAATTCCTCGATTTGACCTTTAGTCGAAATAAATTCTATCGATTTCTATCTATCGATTTCTTATTCAAAAAAGTCAAACAAACCTAAAATTTTACATCGTCTTCTCGGGAATTGTGTATGAAATTTTTGCGGTCGTTTCTGTGTTCCTCGCAGATGCAATTTGATCCACAATCTGACTTGAAACAGACGCAGTAAATGCGAGCTGTAGTCTCTGGTGAAATCCTATTCCGGTTTAATTACTCGAGAGATTGCAACACGTTTGTTGCAAACATAACAAATAGTATACTAAAACATTACACGAAAACGCTGATTTGAAAGAAGGAATACGTTGAAAAATAAACGATCAATTGACTTCGTATAGTCTTTAGGTGATTTTTTTTTTGTATACAAGCGGTCCATATATTATGAACATGTGCTTTCAGGATTATGGAAAATAGAAGGCTCGTTTCAAAAACACAGAAATTCAGATGAGGTGAATATAATAGACGATAATACGGAAAACGGTTTAACTTTGAGCTCGGTAGGAAAAAACTTTTTTGTGAACATGTATCCAGATTTTTTTTTAGGAAATATTTAAAAATTTCCTTTTTATAATAAAAATCCAATTTGAAATGACATAAATTTGATTTTCAATATAAAATCTGTATATTCTGAATTTACATACATATGTAGATTAATTTCTATATTTCAGAGCATGATATAGTCCACGAACTGTAAAGTTTCCGACGAAGATCGATCGGATTCATTAAGTAAAAGGTGTTAACCTAATATCTTACACATATACACTTAGCGAAATAAAGTGCGTTTTGTTAATTAACTTAAAACGTATCTAGTCAAAATGGGGCAATAGCTCGTTCGCATACACGCCCACACGAACCGACGTTTGAAAATGCAGAAAAGGAAATCTCTACAAATGTTTCAAATTTGCTTGCTTTTTTCACATGCCAAACTAAACCATGATACGAAAAAACTTTTCCAGTTCTGAAAATATATCTACTTGCAAAATATCCAATGCAACTAATTAACGCAATATACAATGCACGTCGGACTCGGTGCAACAAGCCACTCTTTACTTCTTGAAAAATAATAAGGCAGTGCTTGCATTTTTTAATTTCACTGCGCCCGGTTTTGAAATTTTCGTTGCACTTAAAACCAGTGATGAAAATTTTCAAAAATTTCATGATATTTTTCCGAAGAGTACTTGAATAATAAAAAATGCTATCGTAGCATATTCTTATAACGAATTAAAATTTTGATTATTATTAGGGTGGTGCTTGATGAAGTCATTCGGCAATTTCGCGAGTATCACCTTACGATTTTCCACTCCTGGAATCTCGAAGGTTCACTAACATCTAGGTCACACATTGGTCGGTACCTGGTCCTTGAAAACCTTCCCTGGTGGTTTTCTTCTAAGAAATACCCGACTCCCTGCGGTAGCCTTCTATCTCCACCACCTTATCTATATTACGATGGATCCCGTAAGCCCACTTTAATCCGCAGATAAATGTAGGCTTTATTGGACGAATTCGTCCGCCTGGATCCTTTGTAAATTATGCTCGATTTTATTTAAACAAATCATCCTTTTCGGTCGTCGCAATTCGTCCAAATTTTCTGAGAAAAATCTAAAGAACGTCTTCAAATGTCATTGAAATAATTTGAATTAATTGAATTAAATATTTAAAATCAATTTATTTAATTTAATTGGTTAATATTAATATAATTGAGTATTTTTTAAGATTCAAGCATTGCATCTAGAATAAAGAGTGTGAACTCTCTCAGACAGTTAAAATACAGACGTCACAAATTCTGAGTGCTTTTTCGCATTAGCACACTTTTAGTTATGCAAAAGTTTTTCAATTATTATATTACCGTCCGCTTTCAGGCTCAAACGCGATGAGCAGCAGGCAAGGACTTTAAAACGTTTCAAACTCCAAAAATGTAAATTGGAAGTTCGCACTCTCTAATATTCAACGGTGCGTCGCTTCGCAAAAAACGACGATTAAATAAATTTCCCTTTCATAATCCCATCACAATAATATATAAGAGACTATTTTGAGAAGTAGATCAATCGCTAGGTTGTTCGCTATGGGGATTTTCTAGGTCAAATACAGTCTCAGAGTGATCGATCCCGTACGATGAAGCTATATAGGAAAAGTCGGAATGCGGACGCAATAGGAAATACGTTGTGTGCGCGTTTTGAAGAGGCGCCATGAATAATTCATTAAATTACCAAAATGAGAATATTAATAATGATTCTTATTGATGTTGTTCACAAATCCCATGATTTACCGTCCCGCTAATAAATATTTATTTATTCAAATAATTAATGAATACAACGTCGTGATTCCATGCGAATAAAATCATTAGAATATTGGAAAATGTTTATTCCGTTCGCTCAAAGGTTTTGAAGAATGAGAGCTTTCGAGTGTAATTATCGAATAATTTCCAATGGACGAAATAAATGCGACTATACATCTCTCATTTTAGGAATTTCATTTGAACAACAATATAATAAAATATGATTTATTATAATTGAAAAAAAATTGATCGATTTCACTTTTGATGCATTATTTAAAACAAAGGGGTCGTGTTGCAGAAAAATCCCATTCAAAGTCGAAAATCGAATGTTCTCGGCCTCACTTTTATTATTTTATTTTCAAAAAACGGTCCGATCACTAATTCAAATGTTCATACGCGTTGGTTTTCGTACGCACGAACGCGTGTCCCCATAAAATTAAATCCTTCGGACGTTATATCAACGAAAGCGCGCTCGCGGTGAATCGCTCGTAAAAATTAATCTTTCATAAATTTTTCGGTACGAAACGTGAAAAGTTTCGCCGATTGCAAATCTCCATATATTTGCGTATGTATATATATTTTTATTTTCGCTTTCAAACACTGCCGATATCCAATTTGCGGACGCAAATTGGTCGATGCGCGCGAATTTCAAAGTGCGTACTTACGTTTTAATTAGAATTTTTCGGCACTCGTCGAGTAATATAATATAATTAAATTTTATTCGAATGAGGATTTGTTATTTGGGTTTCCCATGGCTGAATAACAGGCTGGATGTTAGCATTATCGCTTTTTTGTAACTCTGTCGTTTGCAAACGAATACGCTACAACTATTTGCAAATTCGCCCTAGTTTCAGTATTTTCGTGTAAGCTTTTCACAGTTCGATTTCAATCGAGTCCTCTGTTCATTTGAAATGGTAAAAAAACGCTTCGTATTCAGCACGAATTGAACAATACCCTTATTTAGTGCTATGGTTAAACCCATTACTGTGTCGACTTGTCTTTTTAACGAATAAAATCGCTTACTTAATCCACTTTATAAAAACACATGATTACGCATAAAAAATACTCAATTTTATTTTATTTAATAAAATATTCTTCTGAATTTCCATATTTGTAATTAAAAATTTTCGTTATTATTCCAGATCAAAACAAGCCCTCTTCCATGTGAGTGACGTTATTTGTCACGGTAGAATAAATATTTATTTAGTAAAATATATGACGTAGTTTGTTTTGTGAAATTTGATATGATTGAAGTACACTCATATAAACATATTTCGTGAATGGAAAACGTCAACTAAAACAAGCATATCATGGCAAATATGTCACGTAATATAATATAATTCACTTATTTTTTTAGGTCAAATTATGAATATACATTAGTCGATTAAAAAATTCCTCCGGACCTATGTTGCGTTTTGTGTATTCGCTCAATGCTCGACAAAATTAGAATTTTTTCTTCAAAAATTTTTTAGATACTACTACTAATTATTAGTATCTAAAACTCGAAAAAACTATGTTTCTAAAATAGACTTAAGCTGGAAAATTCCTTTTCGTTGTTTTAACGAGTTTCCTAAAAATGCGTAGGGACTCACGCACGGATGCAAAAATTTTCCGCGAAGGTGAAGAATTTCCATCAAGCGAATTCCGCGAGAATTATTTGAATTTTAAATTGGAATAATAAAAGTTAATTTCGATGACCGATATTCGAGGCTTATGAATATGCAAAGCGTACGGCCGACATTTTCCCCAACATATATTGTAATCTTATAAAGATGGAGTACAATCGATCCGATAAAAAACGATAACTTATGACATTCGCAAAAAATATTATATATCGGGTGCAGTTCTTAATTCGCTCGAGCTTTAAAAATAAAATTTTCATACAAAGTGCCATTAAATATTTATATAACGCATCATACGTCATAAATTTATATTTGAATTTAAGCTTTAAAGCTGTCCATTTTACGTCGAATAAAAATACATTTTGTGCGTCGAGCTGAGAGATAATGCCATAATTTATACGTTTTAGTCCATGCAATTTTATCGCGACGATATTGAAATAACTCATAATTTAAATAATATTAAACTATAAAGTCAAAGTAAGGGCCACAACGAACATAATATAATATAATACATAATAAAGAATTTATCCATTGTGACATTTTCCACTACACGTTTTCATACTTAAACTCGTACACAAAAAAGCACATACAAAAGCATCGCAACTTACTCCGCATGCATTTCATTATATTGACATATAATATTTACGCGTTGAATGATGTCACCGTGCCTTTTTCATTCGTTTTACCACATCGTATATAGGGGTTGAAAAGATTAATGGTTTTGTAAGTGAGACCACTCGCTAGAAAATGAGGGCCAGCCGAACAAGTGGGCGGCCTCACCCTCACAGGACCCACCCTTGGCTCATCTCGAACCACCCAGCTGTATCAGCGAAAATTACTGCTTTCAAAAGCTTTAAACACTCAAGTCGACCTCCTCGTGGGGTCTTAGCACTCCTCTGAATGTATCCGCTTCAATGCCAGAGTAACGAATCTGTCCGTTTGCGAATTATTCGTGTTTATTTGGTGACTTTTTCGGGGCGGCTCGTTATTTTTTCGAGATGGAGTCGTGGCGGTAACTAGTCGGCCGTAAAAACTGAAAGCTTCCTTGTTTTTCATAAGCCGTTCCGTTTTTATATCCAATCGTAAAGACAAGGAGTGTCATAAACCGGCGGTAGGTTTGACCAGTCTCCATTACCCTTATTTTTTTTTTCTGCAAATAGATTCCGTATTAATATTTCTCCTGACCTTTTGACGTAAATGAACGTATAGAATGATGCATTGTTACTTCACTTTTTTGTGTCGTATCGATTCCTGTTAGATTTCATATTTACGTAATGGGCATTGATTTTGCGTTATTATGCAATAAAATAAGGTATTTTTATAGATCGCTACTACGCATGTTAGGATTTTATTATACCATTAGCTTTATTAAATTAAGTTCCGCATTTATCGCATTCGACGGATTAAATAATTGAAGATCATATAATAAAAAAAAATACTCCAATGCGGATTTTGTGTGAATTTTCAATAATATGACATCGTTTTTTTATCATATGATCCGTATACGAACATTCAGATTCCACGTCAAATTCAATTAAATTGTCACGATTCGAATGAGCGGTACGCCATCACGTACGTTTCTTGTTAAATGGCTTTTCAACGTGGAAAATGTGAATGTGGAGGAAAAAAACAGGAAATTTGAAATTTTCAATACGAAAGACAGAGTTTTTGCTGTCGTAAACCAATTTATCAAAACTGCCTTTCACTGTAGGTTGGAAAATCGATGCACATCGTGATAAAGTTATTTTTACCCTACTCCCGTTACGAAACTTTTCTGAACGAACAATTTTGACAATTCTGATTTGTTCCTGAAATTCTCATACTTTCATACGACAAAAAGGAATCAAATAAAATTTCAAAATATAATAGATACGCATTTTTTTCCATTCGATTCGATTAAAACTTTTTGTGACATATTCAAAATGGAAATAAATGATGGAAATTATGATAGGCTTAACAAGGTGGCGATTCGTGTAGAACGAAACCGCATAAATCGAATTCGAAACAAATCTGAATGTCCCACTTTCAAAAGGCGCAGTATATTAAATGGAATTTTGATTAAATTGAACAATAACATTCAATTAAATTAATCCTCGAATCGACGACGGTCGGCTGATTCGGCTGGAAAACTTTTAATGTATATTCGTTCATTTCGGAGTCGGTTTTAGCATAAAAATATTTATCTTTGTGTGTATATATTGGCAACTTTAAAATCCTTTTTGAATGAGAAAATTTTTGAATATATATTCAACATCTTTTGATTTCTTCACGTGGAAAATTCGAAAATGTCTCTGAGCTTGGAAGGAAATTATTTCATTAACGTACTGCATCTTTATATCATATTATAATATATAAAATTTAAGAAAGTTTTCACTTCAAAACTTTCCATAACTCTTCGGCTGTTTCTTTTGTAAGCTATATATTATTTTATCGTTTAACTATTTGCATGAGTATCATTCACTTAAAAATTTATGTGCAATAGCTCCCAACAATATTAAGACACAGTAAAATTTTAAAAATTCCTGTTTCAAATATACTTTCATAAGATCATTGTACTGATATGTTTCAATATAATTTCCCAAAACTATTCACAATTCAATTCACAAAAGAACACGTTTCGTGTTCAAATCATTATCCATTTATTACAGTTAAGCACGACCTCCATCTTCCGCATCTTTTTTATTCCATTTTATATTTCCAATGTGCTTCCGTGCAGTTTCTCGCCATTAATACTTAAGTCGTAAATTGAAGCACCTGACCAGAATATGCCGAACGCTCGCGAACTTTTAAACACTTTTCAATGGAGAAAAAACACGCTTTTTTTTCCTCGCTTCTACCAAGAAAATCGGCTGGCAAAATAGCGTGTAAACACGACATTTTCTAATAATAGAAAGTGTAAGAGAGCAGGCTTCACACGTTAAAACCTCACGTGTCTCATTTCTTGTGTAATTTCGACGCGTCAGCACCTAGCACTTATTTAAGGCTCCCCTTGTGCCAGAGCCTATTCGATGAATACGCATTTTAATGAGACACTATATAGCCATTTACCCATCCTATCTGAATTCTCTATATTGTGATAATGTTTATATTGATTTTTTCTGGTTAAAATTAGCAATGTTAATAATTTGTCGCAAACGAAACGAATGTGGAAATTTTTATCTACTTGCTGGATTCGGTCCAATTTACAAATTGCCTCCAGTGTTTATTTAACACATAGTGATACAAATCTCCAGGCTTCGGATTGTCGAAATTTATTTTATTTGTTTTTTATTCAATATTTTTAGTATTGCAGTTCGACGTTATACATATTATATATACATACTATCGATTCGAATTGATAAAGTGATACAATTAGTATATTTTTTCATATAAAAACTGAATCAATTTTTTTTTAACTATGCAACATTTTGTATCAATTCCCATTTTGAGACTAGAAGTTGGCTTTCATCGATCGCGCACAATAGAAAGTGAATTTGTGCCCATCAACTCGTATGAGGACGCGTGCCGAAAATAATCGAATTCAACTCCGAAAATTATTAATTATTCACTTAAATTTAAAAGCTTCCCTAATGGAACCCAGAAACTGTTGGCTGCCGACATTTATTAATCCAAACGAGTACAAAGCGCGGTATAGTACGCGTCGCGCTGAAAACGGGCGCGTCCACCGACGCGAATAAACGCTTCTCTATTAAAGATTATTATTAACGACGCATGAAATCACATCTCCAGATAGGGCCTGTGCCACATTCTACATAGAAATTCGGCCCTTTGTGAGCGTTCCGTTCATAATTGATAACGGGAGCGTAAAGGAGCCTGCCCGCTCGCCGACCGCGAAAAATAAATATTAAATCCGGGGCGACATGTTTCGCTTTTTCGTCCGTTCCTTGTACAAGGTAGGGACTTTGAGTGTCTTCGGCGAAGGTCAAGGAGTCCCTTAACGGTGTCCCACAGGGTGAGAAATCGGTTATTTCGCCGCTGAGTTTATTGTGCGGTAGGTGTTGTGAATATTGCACGTGAAAGTTTGCTTCTTAGATGCGGAGGGAATGTATGTAGGAGCGGGTCATTTCGGGTCGTACATTAAAAGTTTGTTTTATTCGGAATAAATATTATATGAGTTCAATATCTGATCTCATAAATTTCGTATTATAAGAACGAATTTTTAAAACTGTAACAACAAATAGATAATATAATAATAAAAAAAGTAGAAGAGAATTGGATAAGTTTAATGATATACATTTTTTTATTGAATTCAATAAAATCATAGTATGATATATCTTTTAATATAAAAACGAATGAACCATTATGATAATTAGACGATTCCCTTTGAAAATAAGTCAAATAAAAAGAACGTCCCGTGCGGATTTTTTTCCATGAATAAAACCTTTTTTAGTATACGTTCATTTTATATACGGAAGAGTATAAAAGGATGGTGAAAGAAAGAAACGTATTATAAATAACAGGAAAACTTTCTATAATAATGTGTTGATTGATTTTATTACGATCGACAATCGCACATCTGCCATATGTAGGAAAGCAGAGCTGTCAGAAGAATATGGAGTGGAAATGCTGATAATTCGGAAGGAAACCTTTTTGTCTTTGTGATTTAATTAACTTGAAATAAGAGATGTTTTTTTACAATTTTTTTTAATAAAATATTCTGCCCTTTATATATAATATATAACACAGGAGTGTTTATAATATTAACTCATTTAAGTGCTTTTTGAAACTTTAATATTTGTTTCGACCTTGCATATTGCACTTACACAGCTTCGTCACACTTTCTATTTATAAAATATAATATGCATTAATAAGGAAAACTTTTATATATACTACGTAAAATTATTTTTATATAATACAAATATATTTGAACAAAATATTTATATTCGAAACTTCAAAAAATTGATAACAAATGTTAGATTTTATCAAATTAACGGTTTATTATACGGAACATCGTATCTCTAGGATTCATTTATGTTGAAAAAAAAATGTGTATTGTTTCACTTTTTTATATCTCACAGTTGGCGTGGCAATAAATCGCTACCCATTCGAACGTTAAACTTTTTCAATTTAGTGTTTATTACGTAGAAACAAAAAGTCGTAACGTTTTATCGCAGAGATCATTTCAATAATCAGTTTTTCCGCTCACGAAATAATATCTTTGCACATTTCGCCATTTGGATTTGGGTAAAAAAATTATTCGATATTGCGCTTGTTTAGCCGATCCTATTGAGGAAATTAAGAGTCGGCCGCAGCACTTTTTTATTGCCAGATTCATTTAGGCTTTTCAAAAAGTAATGGGCAAAATAGAGCGGAGTGTCCTTAAACCTCCGCTCCCTTGGAATATTATGGGACCAAGAGGCTGTTTATTTAAATGAAGCCAGGATAAGTATTCTCAGCCCATTATGTTATGCGCAGATTCATAACTCTTACCCACCTTTCACCATTTCGAAACGGCCAGAGCTCATAAGTTCAATTACGAAAGTTTTTCCCATCACAATCCTGCATGCTGTTCAGTTCTAGGCTGTGGTTTGTAAATTAAAAGTTCTCACGTTGATCTCTTTCAATTAGAGCTGCGAAATATTGGACGGACTTACACATTTACGAGTTATTTTCTTATCCCTACATAAACCGAATAAAACCTTAATTAATTTGCGAGGTGTTTTTCCAACTTAGTTTTTATTTTCTCACCTCAAGAGGTTAACCTAATTGGGCCCAACAAGGAGCAGCGAGTAAATGCTTAAAGGAATAGAATAAACAACCACGAGAACTCGAAGAATTTATTTACATGTGGAAGGGAAGATGCCCATAGGCGTAATACTCATTTGTGTAATTGCTCAACTAGGGCACTCCTTGAATTATATCTTAAATTTACTAGCTCGTTACTCCTCGGTGTTTGTTTTGTATACGATCTTACAAGTATGCTCTTCTTATTCAATGTAAAATGATGTTTACAAAGTTCGTGTACCGTTTAAAATATCACCAACTTAAGATCTATTGATGATTAATTTAATGTTTAAAATAATTTATTTATTTTATTTGTGTTCATTTAATTATTTCATTACAACTTCACAGTCGTGCATATTAAATATGTGTTGTTTTAAATTTTAAAGTCAAATATTATTTAGATTTAAATTTCAATATATCAAAAATCATATTATACACTTTGATTCAAATAAACCTTGTTCATATGGAAAGACTGTGATAACTTATTTAAATTTTCAATATTTACTTAAAGGAAGTATAATGAAATGCAAAGTCAATAAGAAATTTCCATCTAATATTTGTTCCTTCTCTACAGCAATATCTTATTCAAAAATTTGACAATGTTAAAACAAAAACAAATATTCGATACGACTCAAATACAAATATTTATTTCCATACTCCATATGTTCGCTCATGAAACAATACGAAGTCACATAAAGCTCTCCTACGAAGCGTTTTACGGACTGCTCTTACTTCCAATAAAACTTCAGTTATCGACATTTCAAAATGCATACGGACTTTCCGACCATATAAAATCGATAAGGGCCCTCTTTCTTCAGTCGGAGTGCACTGTTAGCAGCATCGATTACTTCCGTTGCATTTAATCTGGACAAATCGAATGGTCCCCTCGCCATCTACATCCATTGTGCAAAACCAATACAAAGTCGACCGCCTGGCTTCTGGCCAGACGCAATGTCCCGTGGAAAACTCACTACATTTTAATACGAGAAAACGGAGAATTTCCACAATATCGTCGATGTATTTTCATGAGCATTTTCCTACGCGAGTAGGTGATTGATAACGGAACGTTCCTCCAATACTTCGGCATTGCAAATATTGGTTTTGACATGCAATCTTATACGGGAAGCGGGTCAGTGCGTTATAGCTGGAGTGGGCGGTGTGTGGGTGGGTGGAGTTATAACGTTATCATCCTCCTTGTTGGCTTATCCACTGGAGACTTCCGCAACGCTTTGTCAGACCGAACCGGTGAGTGGATCCTTTGTGGTCGTTCACAAACGCTAGATAAACCTATCGTTGTGAATAAGTGATGGCAAAATAAACGTTGCTCGTAACCCTTTTTGGTTCTGGACGATTTTCGCGATCGTATGTGATTGTGTTGTATTCTCATGGCGCAATTGTACTGATACGTTTGAAACGAGACGTTTCAAAGATTTACTTTTCGGTCTCGTTTCTTCTATATATAAAATAACAGATTTCCATCTGTGGTAACCCTCATAGAAAACTTTGTTACTTTAATATCACTCGATGTTATTATATAAAAGCAAACCGTTTAAATTTGTCGAATTTACTTTCAAATAATTTATTTTAAAACAAAATATCATGGTTATTAATTATATCATAAATATTGATTTAAAAAAATATTTTTTGCGAAATCATAGCGTCGAACAAAGCCTCGGTTGTTCCTTGCAATTTTACGCAAATTAACATCATTTTGCAATTACCCATTTCCATGTACGTTCAGTGGGAATAAAGTTAACAATCACACAGTAGAAACGGAATCAGGCGTGTTTGAATTACCATCATAATGTGGAACCTTTGTGTAATTTCGTCATTTAGTTTATTCCCGAACGATCCCAGCTCCGGCTCAGAACATTCTGCGTGTTTGTTCTTATCGATGTACAATACGAGCTTAGCTTCTCAGACAAGATTACATATTATCACACACAACATATTTTGTGCGCACAATCTTGTTCTAAATATTGTTCAGTATAACGACTACATTGCGCACATCGGCGAGAGCGTGATTATTCAGTTCGAAACGGATAATTTTGCAATTTATACACTTCAGCGAGGACGTATTAAGCGCGAAACATCTCCTCGTAGTGGATAAATACATAATACATAATACATAATTACGTTCTCACCTATCGTTTTGGATGGTCGCGTTTTCCATTTGCATAAAATTCCCGTTTCTATTCCATGTGGGAAAACAATTTCAAACCTTAAACTGCCGAAATATGCAAACGCAGGTGATGGCCGATGAAACGAAATTTCACGTGCGAAATTCGTCAATGTATCATACGAGATGGCGGCGATTCAAACTTTATTTTTGATTCAGTGGATAATTCTACAATATTTAATTTTCATAATACTAATTGTAAGTTAACCTTTATCATTGTGATATACTTAAATATTTTAGATATAAATCAATGAGTGACAATCTCTTTGATGGTTATGAAAAATTCAAAATATTCTCTGCGTAGAATTTCGATTATTTTTTTATTGGAGGATTTTTCATACGCATTCATGCTAGTGCGAATATAGGGGAACATCAGCTGAAGCGTAAAAAATTTATGATTTCTCTTTTTGGTCTGAGCATCCTTTTTCCGCTGTATGGAAAACTTAAAAGGCATTCAAGATAAATGGAGTGAGGCTGAACGACATTGTCAGTTATATTTCCAATCAATACAATCAATCATAATCGGCTTTCTATGAAGAAAAATATTGATTTTCATACATATACACTATCGCTTAGTTTCAAATCGAACTACATATCACACCGATCATATTCAGAACCCATATTCTCGAGGATTTCCGAAACAGAGACGTGCTGAGAAGACAAAGTATATATATTATACAACATTATGTACATCTTCATTTTCTGAAAAAGCATATGATGTCTTGCATCGCCTTTTACCATTACCATAATAATGTGACGTTGTTTAAAATACATCAACGTTCCTTTTTCTTTGTAGCGAGTCGTATATCCGATATGCGACATCGATATTGTTTCACGTCCAAAGGAAAATCACACTCAAGGAAAATGGAAAAATCTCACCGTGGGAAAAAGCGATGAGAGGACGCGAATAGTGCATGACGATGCATTTTTAGGATTCATTAAAAAAGTGATAAACAATTTTATTTATGACCGAGTTTACGTTGAGCATATTTGAATACAGTTGATAATTAATTTTAACACTTTCAAAGCATCCGTGAAGAAAATTCAGCTGCAGTTGGAAATTCTGCCAGACTTTTTCATTTGCATTTGAATGTGAATAATAATTAAATTTATTTAAATGATTTTTATTTGGAATATATTTATATTTCATATTGTTTAACAATGATTATTCACATAACTTCTGCATACTATTCGACTTCTTTATATCTCGAATTGTATATTTTTATAATAACTTGAAAAAACATAGCAATTTCATATCCACATTTTATTTTCACGCGATATTATTGCACCTGCTCGTTATTGCTTTTTCGCCGTCGAAAAATTTTATTACGTAAAACATAAGAAATGTCTTTTTTCCTCTTTTCACACCCGCAAAAACCGCAACCAACACTCTAATAAAAATGCACAAACGAACCCAAAATCCTGAAAAAAAGAAACGACTGCATTCCCATACATTTTTAATATAAATTTCATATATAGCTTTAATACAAAAATAACTTTATTTTTTCCATTTATTTTCGCAAATTTTAATAATTAATTGAAACATTTTCAAAAAATTTATAGACTAAGCTCATCACTGTCATATGCATATAACGTGCTGTAAAAAGCCTCACAGCACACAGTCCGTATTCAAAAAAGTAAGCACACATCCGTTCCTGCACCGATTTGCATGCGACGAGCGAGATTCGTCATAAACAGCTCCTTGCGAATCCTGTACGTGGCAAATTGGCAATTCTGGCTCTGGGATTCGAAATGAAATGTAAATGTGAGCCCGTTTGTTTTGTTTCTTCTTGTATGCGCTCTAATGACGACTCTGCCTCTACCTTTACTCCTGAACACTTCTTCAGCAAAGCCATAGTGATGGTCGGCAACCTTTCCCTTTGATCCTGTAATTAGTTCTTTTATATTATTAACACTTTCTCATTGGACAAGAAATATGAGTTTTTTTTATATAATATACAAAAAATTATACTATATTCTACAAGGAGTGTTTTGGTATTCTAAATCATTTGTATTTCACATATTCAGAGTTAGGTAAAATTAAAATTTTTGATGGTAATTATGAATGTATTTTCAATTTAAAAAGGTTCGTTTTCCATCATAGAAATACAATAATGTTTGCACATTTTCAACGAATATCTGATGCAGTGAAATTCTATCTCACCCTCATTCTCGAGAGCGTCAGTTTGTACATGAAAGAATTAAATTCGTTCTGCATTTGCTTTTATTATACTGTCGTTTGAAACTCGAAACTCGAAGCTTTCGATGAAACTCTTTGTGATTCTGTAAAGCTTAATTTTATCGAATGTCACCTTTTATATTTTGCTTACTTGAACAAAGTTATATAAATATTATTATCTAGTTCAAATTTATTAAAACATATTATATAAAGATTGCCGTTCTCATCCAACAAACACAAAATTATATTCTCAGACTGAATCTACATGAAATTCCTTCAAAACACGAATACGACCTGCACAATTCACATGTAATGAAATCGTTTACGATAACGAATCCCTTCAGCCCCGTCCAGTAGACACGTAAAGCAATTCCGACCGTAATACAATAATATGCGGCCGCGTTAAATATCTAATATAATAATAGCGCCGCCGTCGTTAACTCGGAATTATTGCTGGCGGTTAAGTTATTCGCGATTAAACAATGGACGAAAGAGAGTCCCGCGGGACATGAAAGGAGGGAGGGTTTCGGCCCTTAGACTGCACAAAGGGCCCGTCCCGTTGGGAAAGTCTCCAGAAAGCACGTGTCGGTTGCTTTTGTTTCGGCTAGGGCCGCAAATATTATTATTGTAGGTGGTCCTTGTATACCCTTCGTGAGGACATGTCAAATAAACACCTTTAATTAAGAAATACGTTCGTTAGTCGAGGATAACTTTCGTACTGGTTAGCCCTAAAAGTCTTTGTGCTCGTGAGGGGTTTTCGTTAGAGTTGTTTCTGAAAACTTTACGGTTTCAATTAAAGCATTAATTTTAATAGTTATTTTATATATTAATTTTCAAATTTTATCACTAATCGATCATAAAACAAATTGAAATTGACTGAGCGACAGCTGCGGTTGTAGAACTTGAACAAAGGACTAGCAGCAATTAAACACTTGAGTACTAAACGGAAGATGCAGTCTGAAGAGGCAGCCTAGGCTACGTATAAGCATATTAAGTATTAATTTAGTTAAGAGAGCACGTCGAACAAAAGAAGCCTTTTAACAATTTTCCGCTCGAGTGTGTGTATGTGGGAAAACTTGGTCGGAAAAGCGATCGTCGCCACGACCCCGTCGCGGAAAACTCGCGCTCGAAACGCTCATTAAACCTCCCATGATGTATATTGTTAAGATTTTACGGTTTATTGTGTACGTGTGTACATTGTGTTAACCCTTTTCGATATTATAGTTCGTTCTATGACCGCTTTTATGTGGGGAATTATTGGAAAATCAATATCGTATAGCGTTGGAACTTGATGAAGTGCGGTTAATGGATTTTGATTGTTTTGCAAATTTTATTATTTTTTTATTGTTAGGTTAATTAAATTGGTAGAGTATAAGGATGTTAATATTTTCATTATGTTCTTTTATCGTATATTGAGTATAAAACTATACGTTAAAATGTTATTTAGGTTCATGATGCTTTTTTTGCTTTATTTTTTTTTACTGTTAATTAAAAATTTCTATGTCGTAAATTTTGAAAATTATTAGACTTGTAATATTATTACGAAATAAAATTCTAGGAAAGTTTAATTTTTCTTAATTCATTTTAATATCAATGAGATTTATTTAAAGCAAAATGTTTCGAGCAACAGGTCTCATAGTCATATTTCCTCTCAGAAAATAAATAAATAAATAAGTAGATCCAATGGATGCTATTAAAAATTTGCTAAATTCTGTATCGTATTTACACTAACTTTAGATCTGATTAAACGTAAATATTCATGTCAAAACATTACTGACCTTTATACCCAAAAATATCAAAGGTTCTCTCTGCTATTGGATAAACCATTGAGGTTTTTCTCTTTGTTATTTTCTTTACATCGATTTAATTAAAAAGTTATTATTTTATCAAGACACTCACGAAAAATTAATTTCTCTTACATAAAAAAAAACAAATCGCATAATTGAATTTTTATATTATACTAGCTGTAGTACCTGGCGTTGCTTGGGACTTAAATTTTAAATCAAATTATTTTTTTAAATTTTAATTCATTAAAACAACAGCATAAAGCTAGCCGCGTATTGTCATGTACTATTATTAGGGGAACATGTTCTGGGAAATATGGCCACCCTACTTCAAATACATATACATGCCAATTTTCATGGCGATTGGCCGAACAATGTTGGTGTGAAACGGCAACAAATATATATACAAACAAACATTCATTTTTTACATATATAGATCAAACATATTCATACATCATTCACAAAATATATGCAAGCACATTCAACTATTAAATAATAGATAAAACACTCGTTACAATAAAATATCACTATCCACAACACTTTTTATTACCTGGGTTAAAACATAAAAAATCATATCTACCACCATTTAACACCGCAAGCGACATCCGCTGAAACAAAGAAAGCACCATAGAAAAAAGGAATCAAAAAAGCGTTATCTGAAAGAGCTTTCGATGGTGGCCTGGGCGGGCTCGCCCACGGTTATAACACCCATCAAAAAAAAAGACCTGAAAGAAAAGAAAACCTCTCGAACGTTCGAGATTTATACACGCAGATAAGTGGTCAGAGGCTTTCAGTCCAAGATTCAGGTCCAGTTCCACATAGAACGGTTTATTACCGCTCGACGCGCAATATGTCTCTTAAGGATAAAATTGGAAAACCGAAAATATCATCGATGTGTATGATAAATATGTACGTTTCGGTATGTAAAGATACGTACTTACTTGACTTAGCTTTTCGTCTTTGGTTATTTGAACTCTCAAAGATTCGCGCTTTCAAAACATTAATTCATTGAAAAATTTTCATGTATTTGTGTGAAAATCATCGTTATTTTTATACAATTTGAGAACCATCAATATTAGCCTATTTATGCGTATTAATTCATTATATTATGTAACATATAATGTATTATGGAAAAACATGTTGTGAGTTGTGAGAGCGGTAATTGATGAAAGTCTTTCTCTCTTTTTGTTTTTGATCACACATTGCGTACAATTTGTTCTCGGATAGCCGGAGGCTTTTCGGTTGTTATGGGGAAAAAGTAAATGAAAGCTTTTGCGGTTGTTGAATCGCTAAATTCTGTTCCAGATTGTTTCGAATATGCTCTGAAAGAATAAACGACAAATGCTATTTATTTTTTGTCACACAACAGTTTTTTTTGTGTTAATTTTAATTTTTCAACTTTGACTTACGAAAAAATTATTTATGTCCCTTTCATATTTGACTTTGATCACATATATTTTTCATAAATTTTGTTTTAAATCGATTTCCTCTTCCGTGTACTTGTTCTTTGCAGTGAAAATCTACAAAAGGAAAAAAGTGCATCGTAAAATTTAATATGCATGAACTAAATTATATTTACAAACTTGTATTATATATCAAAACATCACGCTACCCATAAACAAACCCGAATGCTCAAACAAGGCATTCAAAAAATTTCACAAAATTAAAGTTTTAGTGAACTTTCAACCATAAATTCATCAGTGCAAACACAACAACGTTAAAAAATCCGCTATAAAAAAAAACTAATTTCGATACGAGCGAACGCTAGTTTCTTTTGGGGTATCCTTGACCCGATTTTTTTCCGATCCCATAAAACCGGCGATTCTCTTTTTCCGGCAACCACCATAGTCCGAATATGTGAAACGGTAAAAGTCACTTTTACGACGACCCGTTAAACACACCTGGTATCCTACTAACATACGTATATGTGTATAATACCGTTAATTGGGAGGTCCGCAGGCATGCGAATTTATCCTCTTCAACGGGGGAGATTCGCCCAATTCTGTAACACGGTAATACTATGAATCAAATAAATATATTATTTTTTTTAAATATTTATTATGTAAATAACAACTCAATGATTTAATGAAAAGTTTTCAATGATCTTCGTAGATACATTAGAGACTTATAAGCTTAAAAGCCACAAAAATCACAACATTTCATTACTTATTTGGATCATATATATAAATTTATAAGGATTAAATCTACGGAATTTGTCAAACAACCCCATGCACACCCCGATAATAGTTCAGGAACCCGTGCCGGGGTGAAATCGGGTTTGTCCGTCAAAATGGTAGGTCTGTCGTCGAACAATTAACAGGCGGACGTACGGAATTAGGAGCGAGAATTCAGACTTCTGGCGTATGGAACCATTGTGGAATCCCGAATCGTTCCTATATACTCTGCAGTGCTATAGGATAAGTCTACGGTCAAAATTATGGGCTTTCTGTGGGGTGAGATATACGGTTTTGCCCAACCTATCTTCTCTTCGGGTGTCCCGACTCAGAATGAGGCACATAGAATTGTATTGTTTAAAATAATGTGTTTCCCTTATTGTTACTTTGCGTTTTATGTAAGTGAAACATTTATGGGATTAAATATATTTTGATATATTAATATATTGTTATATTAATGTTTCATGTGAAATTATGGTTAATTTATGAAAATAAAATGTAATATTATATATTAACAAGATTTTAATTTTAATGGTCTTCTCGTTTGCAATTGATTACAATTATTGCATACTAGATTTTATGCGGAGACATCCAATCTGAGGGTCGCTTTCCGAAGCGCATTGTCGTTATACCGAATAGGCTTTTTATTATGCCATTATTAAGCTTTTCGCTAATTTTTTCATTTTTGCACTTACCTGCGTGCCCCGAATTCTCGGTCGGCGAAATTAACGTGTCGTTAAATTTTATGATGCAATTTCACGAGAATTATGCCCCTTCATAATTTGATTTTCAATAACAATCGCTGCTATTTTCAACTTATTGAAATTTAAACGCGGACGTATATACCGTTATGATTTCGCAATCATCCAACAAAGAGTGAAGTTCGGATAGAAATTTTCGCTTATAATCAATACGCCCCCGATTTGCGAATTTTCGCGAAATATTAATAAAAAAATCTTCTAAATACCCGTTTTTTGATGCGACGATAATTTTTTTATTATATGCGAATAGAATAAATATTATTTTATGCGAGTAGGAGTATTCGAAATCTCAATAGCACACGAGTCGGGTTTTGATCAATTGGCACGTCAAAATGCTCTCAGCGTTTGATGCCATTGTTGTTCGGTTGACAATTGCGAATATCTTGACAGACGGGTCGAGTAATTTATGGTGAATCCGCGATCGTGTCCTCGTATGGGAAATCCATTGTAGAAATCCTTCAGAGGAAAATTTTCACTGCGTTAGCTATGTACTCGCGTAATTTTTCTATGACACCTTGACAATAGATAATCCTCTTATTCTAAAACATAATAGACCCTTTTGTGTATCAAAACTAAATATCCTATCAAAATATATATATATCAATATTTGAAAAAGTTGTTGAAACTTCTATAATAACATTTCTGTGTCACATGAGCGAATCATTTATATTTATTTACCTTTTCTGGATTCATCTCGTGGAAACAATAATTTTATCAACATTAACATTATTTCGAAAACGAAAACAGAGTACGGACATACTTTTACGTTTTTGCGACTCTTTAACTAGATTTGTTTATGTTTCGCGTTTGCAAACAAACAACGTGTTATTATTCAATTCGCCGTGCGTTTAGAATGTTCTGCAATCACACGATCCACCCGAGGCGGGCCGTTTTTCAGCGCGACCTTTTGTTTTTCAGGAGAAAATCATCGTCGAAAACAAACACGTATATTATTTCACCTGAAACACAAATGACCCGCGTGACCTGGGATATTTACTTAAGAGATAATTACATAACGTAACGCCGCAATTATTTCGCAGGGGCGTTCCAGTTTGATACGTTTTAATATTCGTTTCGATTTTTAGGACGAACCGGAGTCGAGTGGGCTTTTCATTCTGCTTCTGGTGTTACAGGGACTCTAAGGCGTATACCTTTTTGTCCTTTGGACTGATCAAACACATCTTATAAAGTGTCCTCGGCTGTGTAACCTGACCGAGGTTCGTATAAGTGTTTGAAGCGATATCGCGCTTTATTCTATAATATATACGACTTTTCACATGAATAGTTACTAGATTTGTTTTGTTCAAGGTTGCTTTTATTTGCAATAGAATAATCGAAACGAAAATGGGAAGATAGACAACATCAAAAACGGAATTATCCCGTTACGCTCCAGTGATTCAAATTAGAATTGTTCGAATCGCCGAAGCATATGGACGCGGTTTTTAATTGGTTATTCGAATTTTGGATCAAAGGTTTGCGTGTATACTTTTTTTTATCAAACTCATACACATATAATATTTCCCTATTATGTCTGGGAATACATATTTTAATTTGGTGAGTGATTCGCATGGGAATGACCTTTCGTATATTCTCTGTTGAGGAATAGAGCCAGATCCAATCATCGATAATCGGATTAATAGTGTTCCTCGGTAGTGTGGTGCATAAAATGTAAGTGTTGCTGGTATTAATATTATATTAAGAGACCGACCAACATTTCTGTCACGCTCCCACGTCTATTCCACGGTGACGCGACCCGAGCGCAGGCGAACGAGAGCGGCGACAAATGCGCAGGTCGATAAGCGCGGAGCGACTTCTGCACTTGGGCTTTCAAAG
>JAOXNN020000053.1:61346-82581 GCA_028571205.2 Hydropsyche betteni | reverse complement strand
CAGGAATAGTATCGGCAGCTATAGAAGTAACTGGTATATCAATTTCAGAGCTTAAATTGCTTGTCGAATTTTGGTTTCCGAAGATATTCAACGGCCCAGCATTATATGTGTTTAAGGCACTTCTTCTCAATGTTGGGGGTGTCATAAAATTTTCATCGAAAGACGTATTATTCCAATTCAATAATCGTCGGTCGGAAATGAGCTCCTGTCTTCTCATACGTCTCAGGCGTCGATGATTTGTCAATCTAATGGGTTTGCATTTGTATATTTTTCCCATCCAGCAATATGTTCCAAAAATACCGAACATTATTCCCATCTGAAATCCGATCAGCAAACTGATTGTCGAAGGTACTCGTTCGTTATACAACATCAAAAATGTATAATCTGTGGACATGTTTTCTTTATCGTCAGTATTTTTTGGTTCAGATGGTGGGCACAATTCATCTGAATTTTCATCGGAATTTTCATCGTATAGATAATATTCATCAATGGCTTCATGTAATGGGAATTCGTTTTCTTCACGTGATGATAATTCATCATTTTTATCCTGCGATTCAGTTTTTATATCTTCGAAATTTTGGAGTCTTTCAAACTTTACAATAGGCTTACATTGATAATGATGTACTATTTTGTGAGTTTCAAGCCAGTTTTCGAATTCATTAAATTCTGTGTTGCAAGTCCAATAATTATTTTGCAAGTTTATTTGTTTTAATTTTGATAAAGGTTCAATGATGGACACACTTATTTTTGTCAAATAATTTCCATATAAATCTAAATTTTTTAAATTCGGTAACTCATTAAATAGATTGGGGGGCAAGTAAGAAATTCTTGACGAACTCATATTTAATACCTAAAAAAATTGCGTTTATTATTTAATTGAGAATTAAAATAACGTTATTATCACGAATGTTGAACATCATACATACCTGAAGGTTTTTATGAGTCAAAAAAGGTATAGTAGAGAATTTTGAAAACTTATTACCAGAAATATTTAATGAAATAAGTTTTGGATTGTAATAAAATAAGTCATATGCAATTTCTTCTAAACCATTATTGGCTAAATTTAAAATTCTTAAATTATTTAGTCCGGCGAAAGCATGTAATCCTATCCAAGATATTGAATTTTGTGATAAATTTATTATTTCAAGTGATGTATATGATAATTTCTAAAATTGAAAGAAAATCTATTTAAAATATAAAAAAAAGCAAAATTATTCATTGTAAGTAATCTGAGTTCATAGAATATATTCGAAATTAAACAATATTTAAATTCCTTACTGAGAAGGTAAAGTCTTCTAATTGCTTAATAGAACTATCACTCAAATCATAAATCCGGATAGATTTAGGAGCACCCACGTTGACATCTACTATTTTGTAATTTGAGCAAGTTGCACGAAGTAATCCATTGAATTTATCACAGATACATATTTTAGGACAAATACTTTTAGAAACTGACGATTCAATAAATATGTATAGCACCAAGAGTTTTATAATTACAAACTTAAAGCAGAACTTCATCGTAAATTAGAATTGAATATAGAAATGGTGAAATATTCAATGCACAATATGAAAACACTCATCATTTTTTTGATATCAAACGATTTCTCATTGTTGACTCAGTAGATAAACTGATAATGGGCTATACATTGCCAGTATTTTATGTATTGATAAGATATCTTGCGTTATATTTATGTTCGTTTTTGGGAAAGGCAAATAAAATAAAGGGCTATGATTACCGTATCAATAAACAAATTGTGAAATTACTGAGTTTCTGTAAATATATTTATTGAAAATTTGAACGCTAATAAAATAGAGAGTTTAAATATATTTATCTATATATTTTCATTAAATTTATTTGAATTAAGGATTGAAAATAAGGGTAATGAGACAGCTTAATACTGTGTTAATTGAACACAACCTGCGAGTAAAGTTTAAAAAAAAAATGAAAATATAGTTATTTAAATTTTTTAGAGGATTAACTTTAAACTTTTTATTGTTTTACTACTTTTTTTGGGTCGTGTTCAATTGTCGCTGTGTTCTGGCTGTTATGTGTTGAAGTATCGTGTGTTTATCTGTTCTGTTGTCTGTGCGAAAGACAATAAATGGTAAAATTATGAAAAATATTATGGTTGAACTTCAATTGTGTTCAGCTGTTGCTGTGTTTATCTGTTCAATTGTCGCTATATCCAACTGTCACTTTGTTCAATTGTTATGTTATGTGTTCATCTGTCATAGAACCATAAATAAATGAGGAGCTCGGCAGTAAATAGTGCTAAGCGCCAAAATTATAAAATTGAATTTCTTTTATTTACTAAAAAATTAGTACTTTTACTACAGAAATTAATAAATAATTCCACATTCTCTCAAAAGAAGACAGTACTATATCGGGTTATACCTAGTTTTATTTGCATCTAAATCATGTAAACTGTTTTTCTTAATATCTCCAAAAATGACAAATGTCATAGTGACAAATGTTGAACTAGGCATAATTAGGCAGAACTAGGCATAAATAGGCACTGTCAAATATTATGGTCGAGCTTCAAACGTATTTAGATCTCAAAATCGCCGGTCTGTTTGAAGAACTGTCAAAAGACCCCACATGTTTTTGACATTTGGCCATGGATGATTTCAAAAAGACCCTAAAATACCTAGTCGAGGTAGAAAAATTGGGCGGGGAGATTTTGGCCGACCGTCGCACCGTCGTGTTTCTGGACGCACGCCGAAACGAAAATCGGGAAGCCCTCAGAAGCATCACTCATCACAGGCCCGGAGACAAGAAGTGGTGGATATCTGTCGGTGGTAATCTGGTCAAGTGCAGCGCCGAAGCTGCCAAGAAACTCTTGGAAAACGAACAGTCTAATTTCGATGCCGAGCTGAACAAGATTAGGAGCGAGCTCAAGGTGAAGGTGAACAGGCTGCGCGATCTCGAGTTCAAACCCCCAGTGCCCGGTTTGATGTTGGCTCCGTTGTCGATGGAAGAAAATAAAGCTTTCTCTGGAAAGTTGTATTGATTGTGATCTTTACTAATGTTCTTGTACAATATGATTTTTAAATTAAAATACGATATAATTTTAAGTAGTTTATTTATTGAGTAAGTATTATAAATACATATTTGATTACAATTATTGGAATAAAATAAATAATTTTGAAACATTTATAAGTGAGATTTCTGATTTATTGATAAAAATCTTTATACAATTCTACTGCAAATAAATAAGAATTTTTTTTAGATCTTTAGTGAAATTATGTTATTTCGATTTCATGATACAAAAGATGTCAATAATATTTTGAATTTTCTTCAAGACAAAAAAATTATAACGACATTGAGTAGTTGTTAGTCTAAATAACATTAAATTATTACAATTTGCATTAACCTTTTGCACTCCGTGTCGAGTGTGACTCAATAACCGTTTGTTTCCCGCAACTCCGTGTCGAGTCAAACTCGATATTTTTTTTTTCGAAATTTTAAAGAGCACCATATCTCTTTACTCTATAACATATAATCAAAAATATACTTCGAACCCTCAGAAATCGATTTGCATCATCTCTGCCGTGATAATGAAAAAAATAAACACTAATGGTAAAATAAAAAAAATATCCAATAATCGTGAAGTACCTTGCATATTAGGCTACAGTTCGATCAAAACACGAAATTTATTAACTTTATTTCTGTATATATTTATGTAAATTAATTGTTCCAATTCTCAAAAAGGTTTTTTTTGCATCTATAGCCCTAAATGTCTGAAATCAACGGTCAGTTTGCATCCAAGAGATTGTTTTAAAAAGCACCATATGTTGATTAACTTTAAAATATTTAAAAAATATAAAATTTAACAAAAAATAAATTTAAAAAGAGTTTTTCATTTGATTTTTATTTTTTACTAAAAAAATTCATAATTTTTAATAATGCTTAAAAAATCAAAGAGTTGCGAGAAATTCTCAAGAGTACAAAGGGTTAAAATATAGAATTTTTACATTCAGCATCTTTAGATTGTTTCAATGAATATAATTTTTGTATTATATATAAAATATGCGATTAGATCGGAAATTTTAAAATAATTAACAACCTTCATTTTTATCACTGGCCATAATTGACATTGAGGAATATTTTCAGTTCTTTTTCAACTCGCAAAGATCAATTCATTTACATCCGTTTGCATGTTTTTTAATTAATTGAAAGGTTGATAATTAAATTGAAGTATAGTTTGATCGGAGTCGTTGACTTTGGTTTGAACAAGTAAATCATTAGAAGTTTGCTGAAGATCGGCGACTTCAGTTTGAAGAACAAACTCGTCACTTTGTAACTATAAATTAAGAAAACATATTAAGCAATTTTTCAAAAAAGCAATCTGAATTATAAGAGAAGAATTAATCACCTGTAAATATTTGCCATCTGTGGATGTGACGATGCTTTGTTCTTCAAATCTAATAGGATTTCCATCTTCGTCGATGAACTAAAAAAATAAATAAAACTCAAAACGATTCAAAAAACTGATATTTGCACTTTGAACATAAAATAAATTACGTGATCCAAAATGTCAACACTTTGTACTTCTGGTATAGATGCTATCGTATTATTTATGGATATTGTGCCTCCGTTTTCAAGAATTTCACTTTCCGTCCCATACAATTCACACGTGTTAATGTTCACTTCGCTCTAAAATAAGATTCCAAGATTTTTAAATACAATTATTCCGTTCAGACATAATATTGTGATTTCTTACTTCATCGACCACATGGATGATGGGCGGCTCTTTATCGTTATCATACGACATACAAAGAACAGTATTTTCAAATGTGGTATTGATAGTTTTCGTTTCTTCGGCACGATGGATCTAAATTTGAATATTTAAGTTAATACAATATCTAAAATAGAGATACCGTGTTTGAAAATTGTGTAACCTTTTTGTGCTTGATGAGATTTGAACTATCTCCGAAAGATTTATTGCAAATATCGCACGTGTAAGGCTTTTCTCCGGTGTGCAGTCGACTGTGCTTACGAAGAGTCCAACGATCTACAAAACTCTTTCCACAAAAGCACACGAAAGGCTTTTCGTTTTTGTGGCGTTTATTATGATTTTTGAACGACTCTTTAGTGTAAAATCTAAAAAAAAAAAAACCAATATTAAAAACAGATTTAAACAAATACAAATCGTAATCGATGTTTTACTGTTTTCCACATTCTTGACATTTCAACGAATTTTCTTCTTGGTGAGTTTCTTGATGCAAATGATACTGCGACGAAGAAGCAAATTTCTTTCCGCACATCGCACACTCAAACGGCTTTTCGCCCGTATGAGTTTTCATGTGTTCGTTCATGTTTCCTAATTGCGTGAACGTTTTGCTGCATACTTCGCATTTGTGCGGTTTGATGCCTGTTCAAAAAACGATTCAATAACAGTTCTGTTTTCGTTCAATCGAAAGAAACAACGATTTTACCTGCGTGCAATCTCAAATGTTGATTCAGACTGTTCTTATGCGTGAATTGCTTATTGCATATTTCGCATCTGAATTGTTTTATGCCGCTATGCGTTTTTTGATGGTTCATAAGAGTCGGTCTGGTTTTAAAAGTGGAGTTACACGTCTGAAAATAAAATTGTGATTTATCCATCGATGAGAAGTTGAATTTTGAAAAAGTCGTGCGTTTAATCGACAATACCTTGCACGAAAAAGGTCTATCTTCCATATGAACTTGCTGGTGTCGTAAAAGTAGTTGTCTGTGTTTAAAAGACTTTCCGCACAGTTTGCAAATAAACCGATGACCATCGTTATGTGCAGATTCTTTGTGATACAACACCGAAGATGGATGTCTTAAAACCTTCATTAAAAAATATATTATAAAATCATTATTTCAAAATCATACAAAAAAAGTTTGGTCCGTATCTATCGTTTTACCTTGCCGCAAATGTCGCATGCAAATCCGCGAACAAGCTTCGGAAAATGTGTTAAGGCGTGCTTGTTAAGAGTTGCCGAATGTCCGAAAGAGCGTCCGCATTGTTGACATTTGAAATGACGCTCTCCTCGATGGAATGTTCTGATATGAACGTTGCAACTTTGTTTCGAATTGAACATTTTGCCACATTCGGAACATTGAGTTTTCGACTTGGAATCGATACTTGTGATCATTTCAGGTTTTTCGACTGGAGGTTCTTCCTCTTTCTTATTCATCTCTCCTGCGTCGAATTGAAATAATTAAATACGAAATGTTCAATAAAACTTAAATAAGTAATTGTAAGTGAATTACCTGGCGGCATTGTAGCTATCGGCATAATCGAGGATGTAATTAATTCAGTTACAGGATCGTGGATATTCGAGTCCGAAAAAAGATTGCCGCTCGTATGATCTAATAAAAGGCTGTTCGATGAATCCAATCTATTGTTTTTATTGTTATCTGATGAAATGTCTGGCATAGATGATCCATTTACAAAATACGCGTCTATATTGTGGTCTAAATTTATATCAATCGAAGCATCTGTTAAAGAAAGTGATTCCAATATCGGAGTTTCTGTCTGAAAAATGTTAATCATTGAAGTACTTTCTTAGTTGAAATACATATCAAAATGAAATATCTTACTATTTCAGTTATCTGTTCGTGAGTTTCTAAATCAAGGTTGTCAATTGATTCTAACGGTAAAGTCTGATGCAAAGCAACATGAGCCAAATACAGTTTCAACGAATAGAACTTTGACGAACATATCTTACAAGTACGCGCAAGAGAGTGAGTACGCCCTGAAAAAACAAGCATTTGTATGATAAAAACATAAATTAACATTAACAGCATAATATTATATATACAATTGAATACCTTTATTTCTTTCTTTATATTTACTAACGGATGTAATTTCACCATCTGGATGCTCGATATGACCTATTTCTTCATTTTGATGGAAATTATTAGAAAATAAAGACTTGGTTTGATTTATATCAATATCAATATCATCTATCATATCTACTGTTTGGAATATTTTTTCTAATTCTTTTCCCTAAGATTATAGAATAAAAGAAAAATTTTATATTTAAAATATTAATCTTTATAAAATGTTTTGATGATTTATATCCAACCTGAATTTGTCCGGAAAATCTCCGAGGAGCAGAGCGTTTACGTTTTCCATTTAATACTTCTTCAGTTTCAGTAGGAACACTATTCAACATCTATAAAATATGATGAAATTGTAAAATAAGCAAAATACTAATTCTTATATTATTTTCGAAACGAAACAAACTTCAGGAATTTCTAATTCAACATTGCTTGTACTAGGCGTATCATCGATCACTTTTTTCGGGCGACCTCTTTTCTTTTTAGGTTTATCAAAGTCTCCAATTTGTATGGTTATATTATGATCTGTTGCATACAAAGATCCATTTTCTTAAAGGAAAAAAATATTAAAAACCCTTAGTGTTGTTTTTTTTTTTTTAAATTAACAATCTTACCTTGGATTGAAGTCACGTTATCCAATAATGAGGTGTTAGTATTTTGCAAAACTTGTGAATTTTTGTAAATTTCCCGTAGCTTTTTCTAAAAATCATCAAATTTCGGATTTAATAGAATCGATAAAAATACACGAAATCGTTTTTTTGAAACGTACTTGTCCTGCGATAACCATTTCGAGAAATTGTACGGTGGCTTCCAATTGAATGTGGCATCCTGGACAAATTGTGCGAGGATATTTTCCATCATCTTCCACCTACAAAAAAATGATGAATTAAATTAATTCGTTTTTATCAAGCAGAATGATTTAATAAATAATATTTTTTGAATATACCGATTATTGTGTATCTTAGTATCGTGTGTTCTAGTTTCCTTATGTAATAGTGTCGCGTGTCCTAATGTCGGCGTGTTCAAGTATCGTGTATTCTATGACACAAGTGTGAATATGCCTGGGGATTTATAATTAGGTGGAATGTGATTCTCAAACGACATTAGCGCACACGACACTGAGACATACTAACAATAGCACACACGACCATATAACACTTAGCGTAGAACACAATTCACGAAAAATTTAGCAAGATAATTGTATTTAACCATCTAGTTTTTCAATTATTCGAAAACATGTTTTGTGAGCAACAATCGGTATGCGCGAATGTCGTATGTGCGAATGTCGTATGTGCGAATGTCGTATGTGCGAATGTCGTATGTGCGAATGTCGTATGTGCGAATGTCATATGTGCAAGTGTCATATATGCAAGTGTCGTATGTGTAAGTGCCGTATGTGTTATTGTCGTTTGGGCAAACGTCTCGTCCAAAAAATTATATTTCACATTTTGAAAATAGCCATAAATGCTATTGTTTCGGCTAATAGCATTTGAAAACGTGTGTGTACGTACTGTCAATTTGACAGTCATCAAGGTTAAGTATTCTGTTGAATGCTTATAATATAGATATGATATTATATTGTGCGATAATTATACTCATAACAACATGTGTATTTCTAAAATATTTTAATAAAAGTACTCAAAAACATTCCAAGCCTGAAAGTGCAAGAACTTTGATATGCATCGGATCCGGAGGTCATACGGCAGAAATGATGAGGATATTGAAGAAAATGGACCTAATAAAATACTCACCCCGAGCATATGTAATGGCTACTGACGACACGACGAGTGAAGTTAAAGTTAACGAGTTTGAATTGGATTCCCGATCAGAAAAGGAATCGTATTCCATACTAAAGATACACCGGAGCAGGAAAGTTGGACAGAGTTATTTCGGATCCGTCTTCACCACTTTGTACGCCACGTTCATGAGTGTTCCTTTGGTGTATCGTTTTAGACCGGACGTTATATTGTGTAACGGCCCCGGCACGTGTATTCCTATATGTGTGATTGCTTATGTTATGTCTGTTGTGAAACTTATCGAATGTAAAATAGTTTTTATCGAAAGTGTTTGTAGAGTGAAAAGTATTTCGCTGTCGGGAAAGATTTTGTTGTTTATCGCTGACGTGTTCGCAGTGCAGTGGGAAGAACTTTCGAAGAAGCATTCCAAAATTCAATATTTTGGTAAACTTTCGTAGCATTATAAAACTCTAGTACTAATAAGCATACAATAAATTTTATTTATTTTGAATTTACAATTGTTTATTTTGAGTAAATTTATTTTCAGAATTAAAAAGAAACTAGATTAATATATCAACATCATGACCAATAAACGACCGTTGCTGGACAACATATCTTCAGACTAACATCGAAGACGTTCAGATATTTGCCCGAACATCATTGAAACATACCAACAGTAGAACAAATGATATTTTTTAGGGAAATCGGAGAACTACACGATGGTCAAACGACCAAATTAATACTCTTTCGAAATTTTTGTTATATGCTAGGTAGGTATAGGGTTGTCGGTGTGTTCTAGTACAGAATTTTTTTTTTGTTAAAATACCCTATTTATTTTTTAATACTTCATCGAAAGAAATAAACTTAATTTAATCCAACTCAATTTTTCTTAGTATAATAATAGTAGTTTTTTATAGTAAAAATATACTTTCACTAGTTTATGATATATATAAAAGTGGATGTTTGTTTATATAAATATATTTGTGGGCGTTTTACTATAACACCGTCCGACGGATCATTATGGGAATTGGCGTTTATATGTATTTTTTTGTGGAGAAGGTTTTTGTATCATTGAAATCATTTAACAATTTGATCTGACATTATTTTAAGATGAAAAAAAATTCTTTACGAAAAGTCAAAGATCTTTCGTTTGTTGAATTTAGTTTCCTTGGTAACGCAATTCATAGAATGTTGCCATGCTTTATGCTTTTGTTTTAATAAATTTAAATTTAAAAAATAATTTGATTTAAAATTTAAGGCCCGTGCAAGGCCGAGTACAATCCGCTAGTAACATATATAAGAAAATCATTTAAGTTTTTATACCCGTTCATATTGAAGCAAAATGAATATAGCAGAATAAAAGAGATGTCGTTATACACAAAAAAAATCAAATAGTAAAATTTAGGCTTTTAAAACCAAAACAATGTGAAATAACGACGGGAAAGAAAAAGTCACAAATAGGAAAAGGCTATGTTATATAGTGAATACCTTCAAAGGCAAATACTTGTTGATGAGAGTCGCCAAATCGTCGGATTGTTCGCAGCCCGTTGGCGCGAAAAGCAACGAGCCGTCCCGCTCTTTGCTGGCGCACAGCCGGCAGACGCCCCACCGGCACGCGTCCTTCGCCGTTTCCGCGCCATTTTCGCCCGCCATTTATTCCGCAACGATTTTTCAGCGGGCGATCGGCGCGTTTTTGCGAAGGGATGCGATTTTAATCTTGGTCAGGACATTCACCGGATGTACAGCGTGAAGGGAACAGCTGCTTTCGCGATACCTTTACTTTTGACATTAGCGATACTGTTTTGTTCTAGTACAAGCGATTTTGCTTCGTATTCTTAATTAAATAAAGGTGATAATCGTATACTACACTTTTAAGTTGCACTTTCGGAACGTAATAACCAGTTTCGTGACCATGATTTCGTAATGTAAATTAGAAATTGTTTTCTTGTTCTAAATTTTAGTTTCGAACGGAAAGATGGTATTGTTATTAAAATTTCATGTTTGAATAAAATATTATGTGTGTAAATCAAAAAATAAGAAATTAAAAGATGAATGAAATTTTATTTTGATAAGTTTGAAAAAGATAATTTTTCATTAATTAATCAAAGTGATTTTGTATATTTGGTGATATATATATGATAGGTAAAAGGGTATGTGAATGGAATTGGAGGAGTTATGAAAGATATTAAGAACCATTGGAAAATTGATGAATGAATAAGAAAAATTTGAATTTGAAGAGAATGATAGACAGGAGTAGAAGATTGGAAAGGTTTTCGTTTAGATATAAGTGAATAAGTAAACAACTTTGATTTTTGTGATATGAAAAAAAAAACAAGTTATTCAATTGAATGCATTAAAATTTTAATAATGTGTCAAACATACAATCAATAAACAAATTAATTATACGATATTTTGATGGATATGGCTCAAATTCCCTAAGTCGCAATCGCTCAAAACAATGATTTTTATACCGTTTCCTTCAAAAATCAATCTTTTAAGTAGAATCAATCCATTAAATGCACCATCTTCAATCGTGTCCAGCTTCTTATTTTCGTTTATTATTAACGTTTCAAGATTTCTGTTTGTAGCAAAAGCATTCTTTTCTATTCTTTCCAATTTAAAGCCTCTATTTATATTCAACAGCTTAAGATTATCGAGTCCTTCGAAAGAATGAGCTTCAATCACCGTAAAATCGTTTTGATCCAACGCGAGTTCTTCTAATCCGGTCAGCTTGGACAATTGAGAAGTGGGTATTTTTTTTAAATGGTTATTCATCAATCCCAGATTTTTGAGTTTGACAAGCCCACGAAAAGCATTATCATCTATATTTTCTAACTTGACAATTCCATTGAGGCCGAGAACGGTCAGCTTTCCTAATCCCGAAAATGCATCAGCTGGAAAAGATGTGAAAGGATTTGTACCCAAAAAAAGTTTATCCAGTTTGTTTAAATGCGAAAATGACGATGTGGGTACCACGCTAAGTCGATTTTCGTTCAAATGCAAATTTTTTAATGAAGATAAACTGTTGAAAGTACCAGCTTCTATAAGAGATATTTTATTTTGAGCTAAGTTTAAATCTTCCAGATTTGGCACTAACGAAAACGTGTCTTCTTTTAGTTCTTCCAAGAAATTTGCTTTCAAATTTAGCACAGTCAAAGAATCGAGACTTTGAAATGATTTTTTAGATAAAGAAGAAATGTTATTGTATGAAAAATTAATCTTGTTGATCTTTTGGTTGTAAACAAAGCAAGAGACGGGAAAGTTACCGATTTGATTGAAAGATAAATCTAAAAAGCGCAGTTCGCTATAAAACTGTACTGAAGAGCAGAACGCATCGATTTTGCCATTTTGGAGGATTATCTTTCGAATTCCAGGATTGAAGTACATCGGAAAGGAATCTAGTTTAGTAGTTTCGCATTGTATTGTTAATTTATCATCGTCGCAATCGCATCCAGTTGGACATACTGAAAAAGCCTCATCTATTGCAGCTAGGAAGAACAAAACGAAGAAGAATGTGATTTTCATTGTCTGAAAATGATAAAATACTGAATTTCACAATTCAATACTTTGAAAATCTGATCGATGATTTCATGTTGATGATCTAAATGTGTGTTTTTGGATATGAAAAATGTTATAGATTATTTGTAAAGTTCGATTATAGAAAAAAACACCATACATACTTTGGAAGGTCAGCTTTTCTCGACGGATGTAATATGAATAGTCATTAGTATAGAAAAATTAGGCCTTTTAAATAATGATTTTTATATGATTTCTTTTATATAAATTGATAACCTTTATAATATGTCATGATATGAATCCGCAAAAAATATTAATTTTGGAAAAAATGTGAACTGTGACATTAGATAATTTATTGTAGAAAAAGTGAAATGCTGAAATTTAATTTGATTTTTTCATCATCGATCAATTTGATTTGATTATTTCCGTTAAAATTAGAAAGTAGATTATTCATTTCATAATTTCAACTGAAATATTAGTTCCCAGACGATTCGTCACCAACGGTGAAATGGACTAGAGTGAAAATGATTTTATCGAAATGATGATAACGAAACTATAGTGGAAATCGCTTAATGTGAAAAATCAGTTAACAAGAAAAAGTACACTAATTATCTTTTTGCACGGGGATACGTTTCAAAGACTACCGTGCAAAAAAGTGTAGTAAAAAATTTACAAGTGTAGGTGATTTAGGTGTTTATATGATTCTTCATAACGTCTCATTATCATTTTTAAATCACGCTGGAATTGCACAGCTCGTTCAACATTGTCGTAATTTGTAAGGAACAGGTGTCCAAGTTTATTGGCTAGTTGGAGTCCTTCTAGAATTGTATTTGCTGATAGTGGAATCACTTTTTCATCATCCCTACTATGAACTAACGTAGAATTATTTACATTATCTGAAATACTCGCTAGAATTTTTTCTTCATCAGAAGCTTCGTTTAATGTCAATTTTGCAATATCTTCAATTGTTAATTCTTCAAAACCCTCTCTGCCAATTTGATGTGATAAAGTGATGATATATTTTTTCCTTTTTTTTTAAACCGTGTTAAAGTGAAAGAAATCAATGTAAAAAAATAATCGGTTCTTTTTCTTGGACCGTGTTAATTCGAATCCGCGCAAAAAATCCGTGCAAAAAGTGATTTTGGTGTACTTAATAAATACTATCCACAATAACGTGTAATATGAAATTTTTATAATTTAAAAAAAATATTTTGGTCATTTCAGTTTCGTGTTAAACGTTTTACACTTACATTCGAAAATTAAAAAAACTCGAAAATACATATGTGCGCTTGGGTCATGTGCGCTTGGGTGATATGCGCTTGGATCGTGTGCGCATGGATCATGTACGCATAGATCCGGTCACAAAAATATTTTCAAAATTCAAAATAAACATCTTTCAATATAAAAAAAAAATTCGTGTTTCGATCGAACTGTAGCCTTCCGGAATATGCAAGATACATCACCTAGACGATTAGTAATTTTATTTTTGTGTTTATTTTTTTCATTATCACGGTGGAGATGATGCAAATCGATTTCTGAGGTTTCAAATTATATTCTTGACAAAATTTTATAGAGTATGGAGGTACGGTGCTCTTTAAAATTCCGAAAAAAAAAATTCGAGCGTTATTGGACACGGATTCGCTGGAAACAAACGGTTGTCGAGTCACACTCGACGCGGAGCGGAAAAGGTTAAAAAAAGTTTACCTACCGTATTTACAAACTCGATCACACCAGCATGGCAACACCGTCGACTTGAAAAGCCGTCGCGTTGGCCGGCCTGGTGTCCTTTCGTTTGTGGTGCTTTGCGTGTGCAGCGCGTGCAGCCCCAGCCCCGTCGTCTCTCCGTCGGTTCATCCATCCGCATCGCCGTCATGAGGATCTACAAGGACATCATCTCCGGTCGGTATCCTTCCCAGCACCCTTTTGCATTCCTCGAAAGCCTTTCCACGCCATTTTTCCATATTAATCTTTTTGACAGCGCATCGACTGACACCGTGACAGTAGCGTTTCCCCTTTTCTTGACCTTTTTCATTTCATATATGAAATATACCTTATTAATGTTTTACAATAGTTTGATTTATTATGATTAACGTTTGTCATATGTGATCGTATGTAAACTGATGATTTTTCTCAATATTGAATCGAATGTAGTTTGGTTCGAAAAATAATTGATTTGTAAGATGACACGTTATGTTAAGATGACACGATATGTCAAGATGACACGTTATGTCAAGATGACACGTTTGACCCTATTATAATCTCGTTAATTATTCGTAAATCGATGTTTGAAAATTTGTATGGATTTCTGAGAAAATGTGATATAATGGTTTGGTTACTTGTATTGAGAGGCCGTTCAACTCGAGTTCAGTTTTCGTATTGATTTACAGAAAGAATGGTTTTAGAATGTGTATTTTTTGCAATTTAGTTTGTCCATATGGGAGAGAAAATGTATTATGGGTGTTTAATAATAGTCCTTGTGGTAATTTATGCATTATAGGTTTTGTAGGGAGTTTATTTTCGATAGTTTTTAAAAATTTTTTTTAGATCGGTTAAATTTGCAAATGGTTACGGCTCAGATGTAAGACATGTAAACCCGAAATTCAATAAAATGATTAAAATAATTTCGCGTGTAGTTTAGAGGTTATATTCATTATGAATATAACCTCCAAGCTCTACATGCGAAATTTGTTTAAAAAAAAACCTTGATTTACGCATTTATAATGCACGAATTACGAATAAAATACGAAAATTTTGATTTAAGCACTTATAATGCACTTTCATTCATGTTAAAATGCAAATTTGTCAATAAATTACATACATAATAAAGTAAAATATTACCGATCATTGATATTCAATGTTTTTAATAAAAATTGTATGACTCAAATTCTGTGAATTATGACTCATTAAATATCAAACATTCGATAATCTTAACCTTATGATGATTCATCATCGACTAATGTCAAAGGTTAATACCTAAACGCATCATGTATCAATAAGAGTTAGAAAAAATTAAAATCAACTCATCCATTTATAATCATCACAAGCCTACTCACGCCCATTTCTGAACAAAATCTTACCCAATACCATTATTTATTCCACACTTTCAATCAATCTCAAATAAAACTTGCTCCACCTTGTTTGTTAACGTTTCAATTTTTAATTTCAGGAGACGAGATGTTCTCGGACACCTACAGAATGAAGTTAGTCAACGAAGTTATCTACGAGGTCACTGGAAAACTCGTTCAAAGAACTCAGGGTAACATCGAGATCGCCGGTTTCAATCCGTCCGCCGAAGGTGGCGACGACGAAGGCGGTGACGAAGCCGTCGAGTCCGGAGTAGATGTAGTATTGAATCATAGACTGTGCGAAACGTTCGCTTTCCCAGACAAAAAGTCTTACACACTCTACCTTAAGGATTATATGAAAAGGTGGGGTATTCTATACTTTGCGATATGAATCGTCTGTTTAGAAATGTTTTAGTCAGTTTTTTTTCGATATATATTAGTAATGGAAACAAAATTTCTTTTTTTTTGTGGCGCTGCAGCCCTTTCGAGGGTCTCCGCCAGGCTTATCGGCTTCCTCACAGCCCTAAGTATTCAATGACGAAGTGGTCGACTTTGTGTTATGGATAATGTTGAAGAACAGGGACTGTACGCATATCCGTTTTGAATATTTAAAATTGTTTTTGTGCTTTGTTTTCGATTTTATTTTATAATAAAAACGTCAGTGTTGTGTAGATTCTGATTTAGCGATGAATAGATTTTTCGTTCAGTGTTTTTTTTAGATAGTAAATATTTTTATTTTCTCGTTGATAAATTTTGCACTTCTAATACTGCGGAATGAAAATTATTTTGTTCCGTGGAGCAATAAAGTGCTAAATTATTCAATCAAATTTTTAATCGATTTTAATTGCAATTAAATGCTATTATTACAAAGATTTGATCGAACAATTCTTCTGTACAAATATTTTTTATTTTATCATTATTTTCATATAGTAAATTATTAATTTTCTTTTACAGATTGATCGAGAAACTCCAAGAAAAGTCACCGGGCGAAGTCGACGTCTTCAAGACCAATATGAACAACGCTATGAAAGATATTTTGAGCAGATTTAAGGATCTGCAATTGTTCACTGGTGAATCTATGGACTGCGACGGCATGATAGCAATGTTGGAATATCGTGAGATCGATGGTGACTC
The DNA here is from genome assembly GCA_028571205.2 of Hydropsyche betteni. NCBI lineage: Eukaryota > Metazoa > Arthropoda > Insecta > Trichoptera > Hydropsychidae > Hydropsyche > Hydropsyche betteni. Next base: position 66,313 of record JAOXNN020000053.1, on the reverse strand, counting down.
TGTGCCTATACTTATGTTCTTCAAGCACGGACTTGAAGAAGAAAAGTTTTAAATATAATTATTTATTTTATACAAATTGAATTGAAGACTTCATCATACGCATTTTTATTATTTAATTTTTTGGTAATTTAACAGTCGCATTTTTGTTTATTGACAGTAAAATTTGCCATATGTTCCATTTTCATTGGTTTCTCGTATGTTAAAACTAAACGTTCAGACTTTTTAATTTAATTTATATTTGCTTCAAGTATAAAAAAATGTGATTCAAATTTCAATTCCATAAAAACCAATTAATTTTAAATGTATAAATAAATTTTTGATACTCATTGTATGACTTTATACACTTATCTCCTGTTTTTGTAAAATGAAAACCATCATTGCTCTTAGCTTTATTCTTTTTTAAGAACTGGGCTGAAAATAAACTGATTTATCTTTTTAAAAACATTGTTCATTATTTATTTATCTTCAATAACCTTTTTATTGGTCTTTCGAAACTATTTTTTCGATATTCTTCATATTCATATTTAGTACAACTTTTTTGAGAATATTTATCAATTATTTTGGTCAATTGTTCACAATCTCAACTCTTTCATCTTGTTTAACCATTAATCAAGATTGAAGGCTTGTTTTGGCAATTATTCTATTTTGGAATGTTATAAATATCAAGTTAATGTATTATAGATTGTTTTTAATGGCTTAAGATATTGATATGTTTTTGGATAATAATAAGTCTGGGATTTGAGGTGTAAACTTTGAAACTGGGTTAACGTTTTGATTTATAATTTTCATGGGTGTAAATAAAACAAAGTTTTCCTTTAAAATTTTGAGTTTATAATTATAAACATAGTTTAGGATGCATCAAAGATATAAATACAAATATATTACAGGACTACACAGTTAGAAGATTGCTTTCATATAGGAAAAGTGATTTGTGAATGCAACAAATATATATGTGGAGAGATTGTTACAATATGTAAAAGGAATAAAGAAAAGTTTTTTTTTATATATATAATTAATAATTAATTAAAAGTAAAAACAACATACCGCAAAATATGTACAAAATTGTTTCGTATTAAAAACTTTTTACAGTATGAAAATTTACAATACATACGAAAAGAAAATAAATTTCAAACTCAATTTAAGTCTAGGATAAGGAGATAAGTTACTCTGGGACAATGTATGAAAAAGGATCGGGATTATTTGTTCCACTAATTTGAAAGTAAAAAAATACAAAGAAATTTATTTTGGTATTTTCATTGATTTGACCATGCGGTGGATTGGCCAAAGGCACTTCTCATATGCACTTTTCTATTTCACTCGATATTCTTAATGAGAAAAAGATTTTGAAAGTAGGAATGTTCATCAAAATTGAAAGCGATAGACTCAATTTCACCGAACGGAATGCTTAAAACTTTTCTGTACATAATTTTCATTTGGAAAGAAAATTTTAATCACACATATGTTGTAGGCCCTAAGCACGAGTCCTAATAAAGTAACGAAATTCAGTCTATACACGTTTCGTATAATATAATATTTATATAATCACACCATAATAAGTGACATCATATTTAAATATATTTACAGCAACAAAATACAATAATGCTAAAAAAAAAATTCAATGTACAAATGACAATGTGGTCAAATATGTAAACTTGGATGTTCGTAAACACACATTGCTCTGTTCATGTTGCATTCATTTTAAATAAATCCGATTTAATCACTTAGAATGAACCCTAAACATACATATTACTAATATACTTTTTCTAAAGATACAACTCTGTATACGTTTCAATTAAAAATATATGCTGAATAGGACTAGTCTGTACAATATATTTTATAAACAGTATTTTTTTTTTGATGACTCGTGCAAATAGAAAATGTTACCGTAAATCGTTATCGAAGTGAGTTTTTTAAATATTTTATTGCAATCATATTGTAAAGTGAATATACATACAAAAAAGATATATTGATATATGTGACTCGATAACGATAAGACTTTTTATAACATTGACCACGAGCTTTTTTTTGTTATTTAATATTTTTATAGACATGTAAATTTTAAAATTGCATATCATCGATAGTCGCTTCAGACATATGTATTTATAACGATGGCGTTCTGTTCACTGGTCAATTTAGTACTCCAAAAATTTTCAAAGAAATGGAAACTTATATGCTAGGTCCATAATAACGTCACACTTAAAAACCTAAGTATCGCAGTCTTCAGATTTACACATTATGGAAACACAATATCACCAACAGACATAGATCAACAGCTAAACGTATTGCGACCGTAATCTTCATCGTGAGGCGGATAACCACCCTCGTTAATAACGGAGTACTCCGGCTCGGTGTTGTTGGGATGAGCACCCCCGCAGTAGTTCCCAGACGATCTGATCTGGTCGCAGTTGTGCTCCTGATGGTAGTTTTTGGCATGGTAGCCATTGTCCTGCTTGCGACAGTAGTTCCTCTTGTCCGGATATTTGAAGCTGTTAGTTTTCTTGTCGGCAAGAGACCTCAGCGAGCCGTTGTTCAACGTGTGCTGATGTTGCTGGGGCAGAATTCCGTTTTTGTGCAGCGCCAGAGCGCCATTGTTAAGCGTGTGAGGATGGCGACATGTGTCGCCGTTGATGTAGGTAAAACCGTTCACGGGCAAAGTGGCTGCGCCCCCTGGAGCGGGGGCTGTGCCCCCTAACCTGGGGGTGCGCCTACCAGTGCCCTGCGCCCCTCCCGGCAGGAAGAACACGCTCGGGGAGGCGTACAGCTCTAGCTACAGTTCCGTGACAGGTATAGGCCTGAGGCCTGGACCTACTTGGGTGGCTACTGGGAATTGGGCGGGGTGGACGCCTCCCCCGCGCACCATGTAGTCCTCGTCTGAGAACGTTTTTTGATATTCGTGCTCCTTGCGAGATATGGCACGCTTGTTCCATTTGTAATCTTTCAAGGCTTCGTGCACTCGCCTTCTGTAGTGGTACAGCAGCAAGATAAGGGTTGTAAGAACGGCGACTACTAGCACGACAACCACGCATATCACTAATTGCTGTTGTACTTCGGTAGATGTACATCCCAAGTCGTTGGGATCTAGCGATCTCAAAATTTTCTCTTTCAAATGTTCTGGACTAGCACATTGAACTTGGCTGAAGTTCTTTTGGGTGAGTTTTTCTTGTAACCATAACAGTTGGCATCCGCAGTGGAGTGGATTATCAGTCAGTTCGAGGCGTTTCAGTTCATGCCAAGCCAATAATGATTCGGTGAGAGTCGTTAAAGCGTTTTCTCTGAGAACCAAATGTCGAAGGTTTGGTAGTCCAACTAATGCACCCTCCTCGATCGTGTCCAGTTTTTTGTTACTGGCCAATACAAGTGTATCGAGATTTAAATTTTCATTGAACGCCGCCTTTTCTATTCTTTCTAATTGACTAGCTCCAGTTATATCAAGTCGTCTAAGGTTGACGAGTCCCTTGAAAGAGTTAGCTTCGATCACGGTGAAATCATTTTGACCCAGCGTAAGTTCTTCCAGTCTTGTCAGTTCAGACAGTTGAGAAGTGGGTATACTTTTCAAGCGATTATCCGACAGCACAAGATTTCTGAGACCGATTAGCCCACGAAAAGCTCCATCAGTTATATTATGCAAACCAGCTCCATTAAGATCCAGAATTGCCAGCTTGTTCAAGCCTAAAAACGCATCATCCGGAAGAGATGAGAAAGCATTCAAACCCACATGGAGTTCAGCCAAACTATTCAAAAGCGAAAACGATGGCGTGGGAACAACATTCAACTGATTATCATTCAAATATAAGACCCTCAACGCCGGTAAATTGCTGAAAGCGTCAGCTTCTATGCGAGATATTCTATTCTGAGCCAAGTTTAGTTCTTCTAAACGCGACAGAAACGAAAAAACGCCATTTTTCAATTCTTCCAAGAAGTTTCCTTTCAGATTCAACACTGTTAAAGAGACGAGACCTTGGAAAGTCTGATCAGTGATCGAAGATATCTTATTTTGAGGCATATGCAACTCGTGGATCTTCTTGTTGCTCTCGAAGCTTTTATTGGGTAAACTCATGATTTGGTTAGAGGACAAATCCAAGAAGCGCAGCTCTCCATAGAACTGAATCGAGCTGTCCACCATTCTTATCTTGCTGTTCTTGATAGTCAGCCTCTGGATGCTGGGATTGAGGGTGATTGGGAGCACGTCCAGCCTGCTGAATTCGCACTGCACCACCAGGGTTTCATCATCACAGGTGCATCCGGACGGACAGTTGATCAGAGCTTCGGCTGTCGTGGCCAGGAAGACTAGGGCGAAGACGACGACGACCGCCATCATCTGAAAGCAATAAAGGAGCAGATTGAGTGCCGTGATTCGAAATCGGTTTATTGGATCGGTTAAATGTTAATCGCTGGCGATTCGTTTTTATGGACGCCCGGGGCTACCCGTTGCCATCGTTCCGAGGGTTGACCCGAATTCGGATTGTGGGAGATTTTTAATGGACATCATCGAGTATACTTAACCGATTGATCTTCGGATGTAATCGGATTATGAGTCTAGTTTATTTATAAGGAATTAGATTTAGAAGGAGTTTACTAATATTTATTAAGGGTTTTTTTTTAGTAAGAAAGGTTTTGAGATTTAGTATTCATGTGCCACTAGGAAAGCAGTTCTTCGCGATTGTTTCGATAAAATTTAAATTAAGAATTTTCAATAAACGTAAATGTAATCTGCAGTGGTCCTTAGGAATTTTGATTATTTATCCCCTATATATAATAGCGGATTTCTATGTATCTGTCTGTGTCGATGACGCTCGTGACTTTTTTTTTCAATTTTTTCGCGACTTTTAAATGAACGACCCTGCCGATGATGATGATGATGATGACTAATAAATACACATGAGCATAACAAATGAACTATTTTGATTTTATTAATTAAATATTAAATATTCAAATCGAGTACACATTTCGAGTTCACACAATCGGGT
>JAOXNN020000053.1:50610-61246 GCA_028571205.2 Hydropsyche betteni | reverse complement strand
TTCAAATCGGGTACACATTTCGAGTTCACACAATCGGGTTTTCACATTTTATCGTTTTCCGTTTCTTAACAAAACCAAAACCGATGTTATTAATATCGGGCCTATATACTAGTTATTATTATATATCAATCAAATAGATATCATGAAATTTGAATCACTTTCTGAAGAAAAAAATATGTTTGTTTACACGAAAGCAAGTTTTATTAGCTAAAATCGCTTATTTGTATTTTTTAATTCGTTAATGGTTAAGTAAGGTTAGGTTATGTTAGTTAGGTTAGGTAAGGTTAGTAAGGTTAGGTTTGATTTTTTTTAGATTTATACTCTAATTGTTAAATAAGGTTAATGTTTTGTAAATCGGAAAATAAGGTAATGAAAAAAAAGTTCGAATTTCAGTCAACGAAGGCGGTTAGTTTAGAGAAACATCAAAAAAGCATATTTCCTACTATACATATATAGTTAGCATACGACGTAAAACCTTTTATATTGTACGCAAACGTAGCAATATCACAAACGACTCACAACACACCTACAAAACGTTTTAATCCGCGCAAATAAACATTTCGCTGACGACGGAATGATTTCGATCATCAGCGTCGGCGTTTTAATTAAGGCGCAAAGATTTCCGCGGGGAATCTCCCGCCATGGGTCGGCGGTCGTCGAAATTTGCGTAAAATTAAATTTCGCCGCGATAAAGGTTAAAAAGCGAACGCGAAACTGGATAGAGAACCAAATTGACTCAGCCGCGGCGCGCACAGACATGAATAATAAGATGGCGCCGCGGGGACAACATGGCCGCGCCTCGCTTTCCCGCGCTTCGGATTAAACCGCGCCAAAATGGCCGCCGCGCGGATTTACGTGCGGGGCGTTCGACGCGGCGGTTAATTCTATCGTCGAGGGCCGATAAACGAGGGCAGTTCCGCCGTTTCGTGTTCAGACCTGAACGAAAAAATGGCGGGAAAGTAAAGGAAGGTCGTGGCGCGGAATGGAAGCACGTCGTTGCCGAATGCATCGTGGGCAGGTTTTTTTTTCGGCCGCCGTACGTTTTTATTTTATATTTTTGTGTGTTTTATGTGTGGGGTGATGATCGTGGATGTGGGATCAGTCTGATTGGTATTTTTTTTTTGTATGATGCAAGATTATTACGATATATTTGATATGCAGTGTATCATAGATGCGGTAATAATTTTCTATCGTATCTCATGCGATACTTGTTTTAATTTTTTATATATTTATTTCAGTTTGATTTATTTTTAATAAAATTATTAAAAATATTATATTTAGATGCAGAATTTTAAGGCATGCGCTGCATCTATAAACTGAAGATAGTACCTATTATAATAGAGTATTGTATGATGATATAATAACAATCAGAGGGAAAGGTTTTTCAATGCCATTGAAAAATTAGGTACTTTAATTTTTAATATAGAAAATATTATTAAAGACTAACTACCGGACTTACACCACTTTCGAAAACAACAATTTATATGGGTTTTCTTTCAACGTGTGTACGTTTTCGTTTTCGTTTCTCTCTTTCTGTGATTATGTTATTGCGGTGAAAATGGCGCTCGACAATCCCGCGAGAATTCAATATGGCGCGTTACAAAATAACGAATTTACGAAAATTCAAAAAAAGAAAAATTGAAGAAAAAAACGAATCGCGCAATTTTGTCGAAAAGTAAATTTTTAATGTTCGTCGCTTGACAATCGTGTCTCTAACGAAAATTTTCACATATTTGATATGATTTTCGAATTTCAATGCATCATTAATGCCTTTTACATATTTTCAGTGATAATATGGATATGATTGTTATAAAAAATCATTCTTAATCCTTCTAAAAAAAGAAAGGAATTCGGATTCATGCAATAATGCGGGGATAACGAGCGAGTTAAACACGCGCGTGAAAAATGTGTTTAGACAGAGATCCCTAATGAAAACCAGAAGGTTTAGGTCCTAAGTTCGTCCTCGAAAGGTAAACTTTTTTTATTTTCGTCCCTTGGGGGTTCTCAAATATTTATTTTTTAGCGAGGTCCGCGATATATCATCAAGAGGACGCACGCCCGCTAAGCTCATAATTTATTAATTAAGCTCGAGAGCTTACGTATCACTTAAACAAATTCGTTTTGCCAACGAGGGAAAAAAAACGAAATTAAACGTGCCATTTTATCATGGTCGAAAAAAGGATTGTTACGCTGACGGGCGCGCGAAAATTGAACAAATTCAATTGCGAATTGAATAAGTTGAATCACTTACGATGTAGTTCTTTTCAGTGGATAAATTCGATAATTTTATTCATTTATATTTTTTGAATCGTATGTAAGAATAAACTATTCAAAATTGATTTTAATATTTTCATTTAATGCGTTTATTACATTTTTATTTTATTAATTTTAATGCAGAAGAGTTTTTGCGCCGTACGCGGACTATAGGTATAGTGGAATGGAGTTTTATTGAAGTTTTTCAAAACTAAACGGTTTCATTATGCGAAATTTGATTTTTTTTTCAATGTATTCAAAGTAATTATAGCCTTTTAGATAACAATTAGAGCTTAAGACTGAAAAAAACCTAACCTAACTTAACCATTAACACATCTAAGATTATGAAAAGGGCAGTGACGTTCCGAGAAAATGCGCCGAAAATGCTTCTTTAGATATATATAATAGTTCAAAGTTCAAAAGATTTATTTTATAATACCATTAATATTGTAGATATACATTATAAATTATATTTACACTAAAACACAAATACTCTTGTTAATTTTTTTGTTGAATAAATAAAAAATGTTTAATACAAAATTTATTTTGCCGCCCTTCAGAATTTGCTGATCATAGGGCATTGTCTTATTTGCCTATGTCATCGGGACATCACTGGGTATAGAAATTCACATAATGAAAAGAAAAAATTCAAATTTTGTCGAAATATATCAACAAAGCGCCATCTCACTAACGGCACTAAAATTTTTTGCGTAATACGCGAACTAAGTATAATTTCGCAAACAACACGTATTGTAAACCATACGTATTTTCAAATATTATTCATTTCACACTTTAACGATCACTCTTCTCACTCGCATCCTTCCATTTTCATTCCTCTCCACACCACAAACACTGAAACTATTTCAAAATCAATTATAACTCAACTTCTCCAGCAATCCTTCATTTTTTCCCAACAAATTATCATACCCATTGAAACTCAATCCAATATTCGTTTCCGAACAGTCGGGCCGGACACACGAGCGCAACTTTCAAAATCGAGTTTGGATTGCCAATTAAGATGGAGTGGACTCGAGCCCCGTCCCGTGTATATCCCGTTCCATAATTCCTGTCCCGTTTCAGGAATACTTGCGCTGAAATTCATTATTGCGCGTCGATTAAAAGGCGGCTGGAAAATTCTCCAGGTAAATCAGTTCCTGATTGAGAAATAGTTGGGAGTGTTGTGAAGTTCAATTAACGGATTCGAAAGTGGCGCGCTGCCGAATTTCACGCCGAATTTGGCGGGAAATTTCGCGCATTTGCAAAACTGAAATTCATTTGCATTTATATTGGGAGCGCGATGGCGTATAAGGATTCGAATTAACGCCGCGCTTCTAAAGAGTGGAGGCTTTGTTTTTTTTTTTCAGTGGTTTTCAATTCTAGTAATCGAGTACTCGATACTCGAGTGTACTCGTCCATTTTTCAAGTATTCGATAATCGAGTATTTTGAAAATTACTCGGAAAAATTTCAGAAACAACAACTTTATTAACGTTTTACTTTTGGCGTTATTTATTTATTTTTATTTTGGTACATTTGGTAAATACTGGAGAGTATTCGAGTATTTTAAAATTTTAATACCGATATTCGAGTAGTTGATCGTTCGAGTATAACTGGAGACTTTAATAACGAGGATGTAAACCCGATATTTTTTTACACGGTGTTTTCACTTTAACGCGGTATATAAAAAAAAATGTAATATTATGACAAAATGATAATATTCGGTGCAGACCAGTATATTGTTATAATTATGTTAATTAAATAAAATTTTCGATGTTTTTTGGTGATATTACAAGGCGAAGTTTTTTGAAATTACACGTAAAGAAAATTTAGATGGAATTTATATCCAAATATACCAAAGGAACCTAATATCATAAATTTTTTACACTATTGTCTTTGGAACATATTCCCTCTGTAAAAAGACGATTGGGTGTATTATAATTATTAATGAGTCAAATATTGAATAAAAACCATCTATGTAACTTCGAAATAAGCACAGAATAAATTAATGATCAAAAATTTACAAAAACATAATTAACTTTCGAATAGCTCACGACTACCTTTACTTTATAGATTCTTATCAATCGTCGAAGTTAAGTATCAAATATGCGGTCAATAAACGGATACGATCACATATATTTGTAAAGATGGTATTTTAATATAGCTCCTAAAGAGTCTAATTATATAAAAAATATAAAGATTTCGTTTTATATAGAATAATTTATTAACCGAAACGAAACTTCAGTCAAAACGATCACAATTATCAAGAAAACGTAAACAAAATTAATCAAAAACTTCATATATTTATAAAACAATTAATTTCAACCGAGTTACAATATTTTCATCCGACATCTGAAAAACCACTCACAAGTTTCTTTCATGTACATTCCGATCGAAAACTTCCAACCGACAAACGTAACTGTCAACGACAGCCGTACACATATACGAAATCGTCTCCGAGTTTTCCCTCCGGCGAGTGCGAAAAAAGGCGCGAAATTCGAAAATTGCGTTACCCGAACCCGACGCATCCATCGGCCCGCTAATTGGGCTGCCTGAAAGAGGCTCTCACTCGGTTAATTGACAATTACCACTCGGGTAAGTAGTTAATTAATATGGGCGAAGGTAATTGGTGCTTGCAGCGTTCGAGGTGTTAAACGAGGAGGAGTCGCGATGATTTTTGAAAATGTCCGATGATGGATTTGATCATTTTTTAAATAAATTTTTGGTTTTGAAAATCGAATGGAAACTTTGTGGGTTTGATAGATGTGTGTCATAATAGATGTTCGATATAACGATTTTGCTTTGTATTTGAATTAAGATACTCTTTTTTTCGTATTATGTAACGTATAAGTTACGCAACGTTTAGTTAATCGTTTTTTCTATGAAAAAAGCTAAAAAACTTGCGTTTTTTGTAATATTTAAATAACAATAAAGCGAAATTTGATACGAGTATCGAAATGATCTGTACAATTGGTAATTTTCCGAACCTTATCATAAAATAAGAAAACTAAAAGAATAAAGAACGAGCTTTCTATAAAGAATGAGCTTTTTTATGACTAAAAATTGCACTTGTATTCCTCAACGTCCTTTCGTGACACACTGGACGCTCTGGTATCAGCATTGCAAGTCTTTTCAATTGTTAGCTTTCCATAAGTAAATTGTAAGATACGTCAACTGTCTTATTTGACAGCTGACGTTAAACAATCATTTTTTTTAATAACACTAACAGATGACGTTAAATTTGACATAAAAGTAATATTTTAAGCGTTTTACATGATTTTTTTCAAATGGAAATACTGACTCATTTTCTCGAATGAGCATTATTGTGACTTATAAAGTCAAGCTTTACGTCTGTGGTCTTCAACGCCCTTTTTAAGCATATTGCGACACTCTAATGTCAAAAATAATAGTCTTTCTCAGTCTTTTGTAGGCATATTGTAAGACACGTCAACTGTCATATTTGACAGATAATGTTAAACACTTATTTTATTAATAACTTCAACACAAAGGGACAACACACCGATAGATAATTTTAAATTTCACAAAAAAGCCGCATTTTTCATGGAAAACGTTGCCTAAAATATACATAAAATGCTTTTTTAAGAATCACACATCGAAGATTAATTTCAATGGTCATTTCGTATAACACAAATGCGGTCGGACACATCCACGCATAAATCAGACTGTACATAAGCTGGCCAACAGAGCACATAGAGGCCACGGGTACGTGTTTGCGGATAAAATCAAATCGTCCCAGCCAACAAAGTTGAATAATATATTTAAAGCTACGCTTCGAGATAATTACGAAGTTAACTCGACTAGCACGCAGCCCGCAACGGGTTAAAAGTTGTTCGGTTCACTCACTTTACGCGCGACATTATCTCGACATTCCTATATTAACATATTAATATGTTAAAACTTACACATTCCCGTACAAGCATGGTTGTGTTCATGGATCGAGTGTTTATTGAAAAGTATGAGACGGCTAAAGATGGCTAAAGATTTATTGTAAGCGCTTTAAATTTCAAACTGCGGTATAAAAATAGCTGCGTTGGATTCGTTTTTGGTTGAAAAAGTTGCGTCTGAATAGTTTCGTAGGCGGAAAACTTTCAAAGCTTTTTCGCAATGTCCGCGTATAAAAGTTTCAGTTAAAAATCTTTTAGAAAGTGTCTCTTTGAATCGGATACGTATGGGTTAGGATTTTCTTGTCCCAGTTTAACTTTAGTATAGGACCGTTTCGAAATGTTAATCACCCGCAATAGATTTGAAAATAATTACCTCATAAAATCGCATTAGGGGAGATCTATTTTGAAGTTTAGACGCCTTCTGAAACAAAACAATATAAAATGTTAAAATAATTTTGAAAATATGAACTTTCAAAATTGACACATAGATGTCTCTAATAAAATTATTCAATATATTTGAACGATTTCTAAAATATAATTATAAAAGATTGAATATAGGGAAGCATCCAGCATTAAGCAGTAATAGAATATGTATACCGAATTTCTTGTGGAAATTGATAACATTCAAGGGTGGAAGCGAAACAATCTTCATGATTCAGACGGTGCATCCTGACAGGACATCAAAATGAATTAATCTTCCTGTCATGGTGCATACAACCACCCTTCTTTTCGAATAAAAGAAACGAATATCATCGTGTGCTAATCTTGTTTTCGCAGCTCGCTTCCGATCAACACATAGCCAGTTCCCACCCCGAATTTATCATATAATATATTGCACAAAACACAAAGAGGGATGAGAAGATATTGTATGACTTTTTACCGTCCCCTTGTCGAACAACGTCACCCTATTCGGATTTGATTACTAGTCTTATAATGCGTGATCGATAACCAGTTGATCCCCATAACAAGTCAAAGCTAATATATTATATAAATACATACGAGAAATAAATTTATAAATTTCCTTTTCGCGTAAATTGTGTTGTGCGAGATTTAATTAACTTTGTTGAAAAAAAGCAGTATTTTAAATAAATTACACTAAAAAAACAATAATGGTAATATAACGCTAAAAGTAATTAGCGCCGAAGCCGTAAAAGAAAAAAAAATCAAGCGTTAATGGCCGCATTCGGAGGTGTTTTAGCGTTTCCGTTGAATATTCAAAACGACAACGTTTTTAATACGCGCGCAACAAAACGGCGTTCGAAAAGTGCGCTTCGAATACGATTAAAACGTTCAAAATTCGCACGTACGCCGAATTCCCCTTATCGGAGTGTGAATTTTGAATTTTGGCGCGCTCGCGTCTCACCTGCGATAATAAGCGGATCGGGGGCGACGTAAGCCGATTTCCCGCCATATTTCATATTCGAATTACCGTCGCGAAAATGGCGCCGCATTTATACGGCGGAAAATTGATAGTTTGCGCGGATTTATCCGGCGAAGGTTGCATTATGGAATGCGGCCGCGAAGGGGGTGCAAGTAGACGACATTTTTGCATTAAATCTGAGTAGAATTTTCCATTTTTCTTTTTATTAATATCGTATAATACACCCAATCCTTTTTTTACTCGGGATACGTTTCATGTAAAAAAAATTATGGTGATCGTACATCAATTGGATCCATCAGTATATTTGGATAGAACTTCCATCCAAATGTAATTTGAAAAAATTTCGCTATGTAAAATCATCCAAAAACATCGAAAATTTATATTTAATAACTATAATTATATCAGTATGGCCAACGGTATCGCCTCGTCTGTCAAATTGGTGGTTATTGTGATCGCAAAAGTGGTCAGCGAGGGTGCAGTCTGCTCAGTCTTTACCTCGTTGCCCCGCAGGTCATAATTGCGATTTGCTTATTGGAATCAGCGACCACAAAGCAAACACAACGGTTCGATAATGATAAATTATATCGGTATACTAACTTGAGAATCTTACTATTGTGGCATAATCATACATAATTTTTCAAATTTTTATATTATGTTAAAGACCGTGATAAAAAATATAATCGGTTCTTCTTCATTGAACCATATTATTTCAGGACCATGTAAAAAGAGGATTGAGTATATAAAAGAATGTTGATGTTCAAAAGTATCATTAAATTATTGACAATTGATAAAATCAGTTCAAATACGAGATAAAATAACGCACTTTTAATCGCGATAAATGTATGTGTATGAAAACGCGTTTCAATAGAATTAAATTACAAACACGATAGGGTTTCAATCGCACAAAATTCTGATTGGATTGGCACAAACATTGTAGAGTGGTTTGGGGTTAAAAATTGGAATCGAAAATTAATATACAGAACAAACAAATTGAAATGCAAAACAATAGATAAGTACGAACAGAGCAAGTCGCCTCTGTCGAACTAATTGATTTCAATTATCGAACCAAACACGACCGGCGACTAATCGAAATCACTTTTCGATAAAAACGAATCCGTATAAATATCAATTTATGTATACAGTGGATTATCATTTCATATATAAATAATATGTGAGATTTTTTTTATAAGTTTTAAACGTTTAATCATTCAAATTCTATAATAAAATAATTAAGGTGAAGATATTGTTATTGGTTTTACATTACGTGTAAAGTGCGGCCATATACCATATGGGCACTCTTTAACCTAAAACAATGCGTTCCATTTTCGCGATTAAACGATCGCCGCGATTACAAATCGCAGTGGACGCTCGGTCTAACAAACAGAAAAATGGTTGTAATATACAAAAAGTAATATGAAAAATCACTCGAATCGTATATATTTTAATCGACAATACCCTGTACACATCACGAATAAGCTGCGCACTCATATTTATAATTATTCTGTGGCGTTTGTAGATTGGATTTCGATTGAAAAAGGCTCCATGTCCCGGATAGTATTGTGATAATCGCGGGCCGCGATCAAACAATAACGCGTCTGTCCCCCGAAGCGAAATGCGATTTTCACAATTTCGACAATTTATTGCCGCAGATAGGGGATTCGAGTTTTTATTGTTTATCGAAAATCCGGAAAAAAATCCGCGTGATTCATAAAAAAGTCGTATGAGCGCACGTGACGTTGAAACTTCGTACGCTTGAGCCCAATTGTATGTGGTATTTTTTTTTTAGATTGGTAAAACGATGCGGATTACGTTTGGTATGAAATGGAATAGAGTTGTTGGACGAAATGTTCATTAAAATTTAAAATCGAAGTGTGTTTTCAAATTAAAATAATGCAAGTGATTCGCAATTCTGTGCAGTGTTCGGTTTTGATCGACGCTTTCAACTGGCGTCGAGTTTCGATTAAAATTTTGTTGTGTATTCGAAAATTTAATGATTCTAATTAATTGTGATCGAACCGATGCGTATTAAAATAATAATTAGCAATTGGGTCGTTTAAATATTAACAGTTGAATAGTTTAAAGATTGAATACATCGTTTGGCACGAGTTGATTGAAAATTATAGATTTAAATAAATATTAAGTTTTAGGGTTTTCTATAATTTATTAACATAATTTTTCGATTTGAATACAAAAAACTCTAATTTGGTACTAATAAGTTCAGCACATATCGGTGTACCAAACGCTGATGACTAATAGTAATTATTGTCACAATCAATTGCGAAATCGAGACATTGTATTAAAATTTGTATGGCGATCGACAGATAAGGCTTTTAATCGGAATCATTTTTGGGAATCGTCTCATTAACGACAGATCTAACTCTCATTTTATGATCAAATGGTAAAATACCAAATTTGAAACGATCGAGTAGATGTCGAAAACGGAATCATACTCTAGCCACACCCGCAACATGAACCGTCATTATTATGTCCACAAAACATACCGCTGCACCACGAGCAGACCAATTACCGATAATTAATTATTATACCGTAAATATATTATTTTCCATTTTTTATAACAATGAAATATATATCGAAAAAATTTCATTCAAGAATTTAGTCACCTATATATAATCACGGATTTTTGTGTGTTCATGTGTGTGTCCGTTCGTTCGTTCGAATGACGCTAGCGACTTTTTCGCGAATATGGTCTTTATGCGTATATATTTCACGTCTATAATATGATATGCTTATTACCTACTGACTACTGGCTTTGCCTATATGACGTCTTGAGACAATAACAAATGAACTATTTTGATTTTCTTAGTTAAATATTAAATATTCAAATCGAGTACGAGCATCAGGCAGCCGATGTCACATTTACATCATTCTCGCATGTTCTATAGAATCGAGAGCTCCAAATTGAGTCTTTATGGTTATTATAATAAGGCTATATTCTTATCCTATCTCCTATATATATATAATAGCGGATTTCTGTGTATCCGTCCGTTCAATGACGCTTGCGACCTTTTCGCGAATATGGTCTTTGTGCGTATACAGTTAACGTCTATAATATGATGCTTATTACCTACTGCCTCTGGCTTT
>JAOXNN020000053.1:36557-50510 GCA_028571205.2 Hydropsyche betteni | reverse complement strand
TATATATAATCACGGATTTCTGTGTGTTCGTGTATTCGAATGACGCTCGCGACTTTTTATAGTAATATGGTCTTTATGCGCATACAGTTAACGTCTATAATATGACGCTTAATATTCGCGAGTTCCTTTGCATTCTAATTTAGCCTGTATGCCCATTAAAATAACGGCTATAATCGCCACACTATTTACATGCTTCTCGCCTGTTCTATAGAAAAGTTCGAAAATCGACAATAACAAATGAACTATTTTGATTTCATTAATTAAATATTCAAATCGGGTACGGGCATCGACTTTTCGACTTTCTTCAAACTTTGAACACTACATATTCACAGCCGACGTTATTAACTTCGGGCCTATATACTAGCATATAAGAAACTCAAGAGCATACAAATAGTCGAAGTTTTTCTATAGATTCACATCGGAAAAACCTTCGAATCGAACCCTTCAAAGGAGGGCCCACATCGGCGAAAGGACCCCCCACACGGCGGATTCCTGTGCGGTTTTCCGCGAAATTTCCCAGACCCGCGAACAAACGAGCCGCAATTTCCCGCGGTGAAAAATGCCCGCGTCTCAATTTCCCGCGCGAACTTCGACGAGCCGGCGAAAATTTCCCGCCAGAAGGCGGCGGCTTAGGCCCTCGAAAGCCTCGGCCATCCGTCACGTCGGCGGCTTAATCGCCCCGAAAATAATTCAAAACGAGGAGTAAAAATGGCGGGGAGATAAATCGCGATTAGCCCGCGATTAAGTCGCGAGACTAATGTGCGCGCAAATTCGGAGCGTCGCGCTTTTTTCGCGGGGTCGATTGCGATTTATCGACTTTGTTATGCGGAGAAATTGGGCGCGGGCGAGATTGAGGGGTTTTCGAATAGTCTTTCGTGTGTGAGGCGTGTGTTGTGAATTGTGCGCGACGTATCGTCGTATTGACTATTTGTGTATAAATTTTTTTTAAGAGAAAAAAATAATAATTTTAAGTCATTCTATTTACTGATCGTATCATTTTTCGCTTAGTTTTGGTGAATGGTAAGAATCGAACGATTCAAATATTGAGTTTTCTGTGTTTCACTAATATAAAGGTTTAGTCGAATTTGTTGATGTACAATACAATTTTTTGAAATTCATCAATGTTGAGAGCCAATTATGATTCGGCCAATACAATGTACAACCATATGCAGTTTTTACATTTCAAATTCAATTTCGAACATCAAATTCAACGTTTTAAACTTGAAATTGGACATTTTACAAATTCAACAAATCAACAAGAATCCATAGTAATAAATTAATGAATGACAATAGTCTTAATGACACTTTCGTGCACTTTTAAAGTGCTAACAGACGTTCGAACATGGTTAAGCGCAAATAATCAATTAGTTGCGCGTGACCATATCCGAACGTCTGTTAACACTTTAAGAATTGACGTGTTTTTAAATGATCAAAACGTTGATTTTTCATGTATCGGTAATATGAAAGTTAAGTCGATTTATTTTGCTAACGTATAATTTTTCAAAGTG
Source organism: Hydropsyche betteni (assembly GCA_028571205.2). Classification (NCBI taxonomy): domain Eukaryota; kingdom Metazoa; phylum Arthropoda; class Insecta; order Trichoptera; family Hydropsychidae; genus Hydropsyche; species Hydropsyche betteni. Next base: position 49,002 of record JAOXNN020000053.1, on the reverse strand, counting down.
TATCAAAGTTGATTGGCTTATAAGGCCATCAAATGGACACAACAACATCGTTTGACAATGAATAATTTTAATTTTGAAAAATTCAATTTCAAATAGAATTCGAAAAACCAATCACGAATCATTAAAATCTCCCTTAATAGATTGCACTCAACGATATTATTCCATTCCCCAATTGTTGTTTAATTATTAAAAACAATACCAATCGAAATATTTAACTACATCAGACCGTCATTGAACATTTCACCGAAATCATAGTGCATTTTCGCATCCGCAATGCGGCATTACAAAAGTGCACATTACGCGAATCCCATCATGCTAATTAAAATAAAGGGCCAATAAATTCGTTACAGGTGAATTTTTCAATTCGCCAAATTTGCATACATTTGACAAATTGAAAAACTGCACTCGCCCAATCAAATATTTAATTTCGTACACATGCAAAGCAATCAGTACGCAGATTCGATTTATATATTCAGCGCTAATTGAAGCTTACATACATTTAAATAATATGGAATAAATGATGTTGCATACATTTAAATGGTATGGAATAAATGGCAGATGTTATGATTATGAAATGTGAAATTGTTTCCGACGTTCACACCCTAAATTCGGTCGGGTGTACCTTTAAGGCCCTTTTTCCACTCCATTGGGTAAATATTCGTTATTTGTTAATTTTATAAATGCGACTATGCGTCAATGGTTGCGTGTTACGATGACAGTTGAATCCAATTAGTGTATGCATTGCGTGTTTGAATATTTTTTTGACACCTAATTGTGCTTACTGACCGTTACAAAATTTGAAAGATTTATAATGGAAATTAGAAGAATAATTGTTTTTTTCCGTTTTGAATATTGTTTGATAATTGTTCTATTTGAAAATGGCGTATTTCCATTGAAATTTTGAAATCATATATATTATTTTCTATATTTTCTATATTTTCTATTATATAATTATACAAGTCATCAAATGCATGCAAAAATACAACTTTTTACAGTGAAATTTATCTTTCGTTCATTTTATAGGGATATTATACTGTGTTTGCTTTGTTTATTATAAACATACGAAGAAGATATTCACGTTAATGTAAATCTAGGCTTAACTCATTTTTTCAAATGTGGCGTTTATGTCAATTTCATACATAATGACTTTTTAAGTTTCGTTATAAATGGAAGTGGCATAATTTCAATCATACTCAATTCAAAATGTTAATTATTATTTTTAAATTTGATGTCTAAAATTTCGGAAAAGAAATATAAGTTCATTACAGGTTAATTGAAAAATTTTAAATATCTCAAAAAAAAAAATGGAGTTACACCACTTTCGAATATAATGAAAAATATCCATTATTCAAACTATAGGGAGATAGAAAATTATTTCATATTCCCTGAATGCTTTTAGCGCGAAAAATGAAATGCCCCAACACAAAAAATAAAAAAAAACGCAGTATATCAGCATCAGCACAGATTGCATTTCGTTTTCGGGATTACGTCAAAAAATGTATGCCTTTTGTATTATTTTTTCATCCAATCCGACGGCGTCCATTAGCTTAATTTGGTCAAAAGCGGCGCTTTATCGGCCTGCGTGTGTGCGAACGAAATTTACCGTTTCGCACACACGAAAAAAAAAAATCATGTACCGACCGCATTTACTTTGTCCGGACGCAGTGCAGCGAAAATTCCTAACCCCCCGCAGGATACCGTGTTTTGTATACGACGCGTGTATTTTTTACGTACGTATTTTAGTACGGGGGTCAGATGAGGGTTTGTAGATAGGGGCGTCGGCACACACCCCTAATTCGACTCGCCTGCACGATCTTGTTAGTAATATTTCCTCTGATGGGATGCGAGGCCGATCAGGATAACGCTATCGGATCCTTTTTCGAGTTTGGTTCGGTGGAAAAAATCCTGCCTCACCCCCGGGGCGAAATTGCCGCTTTTTTGCACTGTACAAGTCGGGCGTGTGAGGGAAAACTTCTAGGCAATTTATCAACGCGGGCATAATGTTTCTAAAATGAATGCCTCTTTCGCTATGTGGAGCGAGGTGGGTGGGAAGGGAGGCCGCTCGGTAATTTCCTCTTTTGGAAAGTTTGAGGAATTTTAAACGCGTTTCGGCCGATTTATCTGCGAGGGTGTCAATGTGTTGAAAGTTTCAACGTATGAGCGTTCGTTTAATCTGTGAACGTTTTGAATATTCGGACTGGAGTTTGTTTATTTATTTCGAATGATGTTTTGTATTTCGAATGGGTCAAAGATTCGATCTTGACTAATGAAGATGTTCTTATAGAAGAAAAATCAATAAATTGCGAAGTCAATTATCTCTGAAGTAATTAGAAAAGATAGTTTATGGTAATTTGATTCATTAAGAGTTAATATTTCATATTAAATAGTGATAAAACAAAATAACTTGATAATAATTAATAATAATTTGATACATTTTATTAGAAAGATTTTCATTTTGATACGGATGAAGATGATTTATTTTTAATGAAAATATCGAATGAATAACTATTTGATATAAAATGAAATTTAAATGAGTATTTAAGAAATTTGAAATTCAATACATATGAATAAAAATACATTTAATCTTATTTTTCATTCTAGAGGCTACCATGTAAAAAAAAACTATATAAAAATTGGAAATAAGTTCCATCAATATATTTGGATAGAATTTCTATCCTTTATAAAAAATTTCGTCATGTAAAATCATCAGAAAACATAGTTTTTTTTTAATTTAATAACAATAATTACAAAAAGTATAATCGCCTGCACTGAATCTTACCATTGTAACAATAATTTATATAAGTGTTTTTTAATGTGAAAAAACGGTGTAAACAAGTAATCGGTTTCTTATACCGTGTAAAAGGAAGAGTGGGTGTACTAAAAATTGTCATATTAAATATATAAAAAAAAGTTTAGTTTCACTATTAATTAATGCTCATAGTACAAATTTGCTTATAATGCATATAATAAGAAAATGAAATTTGAAAAATTGAAAAAAAAGATCAATATTTATTCACTATCAAAACCACACAAAAACCTTCCGCTCTACTTTCTACAGCAAGACACAATGCGCGGGCGGGAAAAAAAGCGTCCATAAATAATAAATATACACATTATATTCGGGTCATCCCCCGGCGGTCAAACGGCGTCAACGACAATAATAATAAAATATATAATATTTTTCGGCTTCGACGAAACGGACACAAAACACCCGCCACCGAGAGCGATCGGAATTAATGTACCGTGCCGAGAGCGAAAGGTCTCGCCCACCAGGACCCAGAAAAACCCTGCTAAAACCCCACGAAACCCCCCGAAACCACCCTCCGAACCCCCGCCCCGGGGCCGTATCTCATCGGGGAATTTATTCGATAGGGACGACTTTACATTTTTTAGGAGAGGCGAGCCGAGAAGCTCCGTTTTCCGATGAATAATTGCGCGGGAAATGCAAGGATTGCCCTCTGTATATTTGATTGTGCTAATTGTGAGTGGGTGGTTTTTAAGACTTGAGGGTTGCGTATAGTTTGTGATTTATAAATTTTTTGGTGCCAAGTTGAGTTGTGTGGGAATGTTTATGGGAGATGGTTGTGTGAGAAAATATTTTTATGAGACGTGTGAAAAATATTCTGGAATTTTTTTTAATGAAAAATGAAGTTTTTGTGTATGTTGAAATGAATATCATTATGATTTTGTATAATTTGAAAAAATATTACGAAAGATATATGAAAAAATTAGAAATAGTTATGTGGTGTTGAAAAATGTATGATATCATCACGACACAGACCAACAAAATATATATTTTTAAAAATAAATGAATTTATAAAATAAATATCAGATAATTTATATACGATTGTAATGAATCCATTTGATATTACAAAATTCGCAGTGCAAACTATTAAAATTTTCTCGCCGATTGATAACAGCTGCATTTTCGTAGTTTGACAGAATCGTATCCACCCCTCTTCATACAAACTTTCCGTACAATCGTTACATTTTTCCCGGCGAAATTTTTTAATCGCAATCACGCCCATTCAAAAATCAAACACAAACGATCCCAATAAAACAAAAAAACATTCGGAAACCATAAAAAAATGAGCGGGAAGCTTAATAAAACGGCGTTCGAGTCCGAAAAACGCTTACTCGGGAAAAGTCCGTAAATAACGCGGCGATTTTCCACCAGCTCCTCGCGCTCACTTTATCGGGACAACAAATCTAAAATGAAATATTATAATTATGCAAATGCTACTCGTGCGTATGGGCCACCCGGTATTCGGCACGAAAATAACCATTCTATGCTAATTTCATCGCTGCAGACCTGACAGACGCCGCAATAATTTACCGGAACGAGATACAACGCTCACATAATAATATAATAATGCATACACACGAGTGTGTATGCGATAAAGAGCCTTAGGGACAAAAGAAATTTGCCTATGTTTGATTCGAGTATTCGAGAATATTTTTGGAGTTATAAAAAGCGATCGTTATAATGAATGTTATGCATAGTTTGCGAAATTGCTTGGTTCGCGTATGGCGCAAAACAGTTTTGTGAATAATATGGTGTAGTGGTATTTTGATATTTTTAAAATGAATTTGGACTTTTTTCGTTTATATAATCTTTTTTATGGTTATTGAAGTGTCGATGGTTTGGAAAGATTAGTTTAGTTTTGAGTCCCGATTGTTAATAACAAGGTGAAAAGTGATAAAACTAAGTTTAAATTATGAAAAGGCATTTAGTCAAAAAAATCAAAATAGCGGCATCGTCAATATAATGTTTATATACGATGCAAAAAAAAATTTGCGTTTATGCGTACAATACAAAGTTTTACAGAACCCATAAAATTTCTAAAACCCTTAAAGCCAAATAGAGGTAATAGGCATGTTATTTGGAAAATTGTAAAGCAAAAATACTTCAGTTCAAAGTATCATAGATTTTGAGTTATTATTATTTGGATTTTACATTTGTGCACATGGTAACATTGAAGATTTTTTTTGTTTGTTTATTGTATATTTAATCCATAAATATCAATAAAAAAAATTATATCAACACAAAACTGTTAAAAATAGCAAAAATTTTCTGAAATAAAAGAAGACTAGAGGTTCGGTTTAAAATATGGACTATCTTCATTTTTACATCCTTTCCTTTCTTAGTATCAGAAGTGTCTATGGTTAGGGTCAGGTTAGTTTTATGCTCTGATTATTATCAACAAAAAGTTCAAATTTCGAATAAAGAAGGCATTTAGTTTTAAAAATAACAATAACGCGCCTCCCACCAAATTATTCGTATACGAAAAAAACAACTTTGCATCATACGCGAACTAAGCAATTTCGCAAACAACGCGTAACATACATAAAAAAACCGCACGCTAAACAAACCACCCAAAATTGCAAAACAAACAAATCGAAATTCGCATCGATTCCCAGGCACATATGGCCACAGCACGTCCCAATGCGTTTTGCAATCGGACGTGACAAATTTGCACACATCGGTCGAGTGCTTTTGCAAAAATCGCCAGACACACACAATTGCGGGCGCGGGGCAAGGAAAAATGGCGCAGAGTTAAATCGAGTGCGAAATTATTACTTTTGTGCTAGGAATTAGGGAGCAGACGAGGCGCGTAAGCGATTCGTATGACAAACTGGCGTTGTTCTCTTGTTCGTGTGAAATGTGTGCTAAAATGGCAGCGGTGCTCGAACGTGCGTGATGGAATCGGATGCGCTTGTTCGACGGTGCGTTTCGGATTGGTGAAAGTCCGGCTTTATGTGGTGCAAACGGTGTAGGTTCGGTGTTGCTTTGTGATGATTAGTTTTTATATTTGGGCGATTTCTTAAATATACGGTCTATCAATAGGGACGCTCGAGATTTTTTAGGTTATGGCAGCATGTTGTCAAAGTGACATTTGTCAAATTTGTTATCGATTGTTTAGAAGTGTATGGAAAATCACTATGGAAAGTTATAGCGTTGGGTAACGCGTGAAAATCATCAAATTTTATTATTTAAGTCACTGAAGGGTCATTCAGTACGCTCGATTTTAAAATGTAAATAAAACAAGTTGTGTTTTTGGGAAGTTTTTACTCGATTTTTTTTTCATTTGAAAAGTATATTTTATGGCATTAAGTGTGGAATATAACGTCGTTCGAATGTGCACTATGGCTTGGCTTCGTGGTACATATTCAGGAGGTCCAATTTTCAATGAATTAGTCGCATAAATCTGGTTGAATTTGCTTTGAGGGCGAAAATATTTTGCGGTTTAAACAATTGACAACAAATTTAACAGATGTCACTCAAACAACATGGCTACTATAACCCAACAAATTTCGAGCGTCCCTATTGAAAGATCCTATATAAGGCAACGATATCAGTGGTTGACCATGTATCTACCGCTTCTCAGAAAAACGTAAAACTTAAGGTTTTTAAAATCTTGTCAGATAGATAAGATGAAATAAACAGTTAATCTATCACACTCTTTCCGAAAGATTAATTCCCGAATGGTTGAGAATAAAAATAAAAATGTATTATAACAAAATATATTTTGTTTTGTAAATGTAATTTAACGTTCATCTAAATTAGCTTGTTAAACGTGATATTACTCATTGTCTCGCGGAATTAAACATGATTCGAAAGAGCATGAACCAGATGCCGTTTTTCCCGCTATAAAAATGTCGTGACGTTAATAAATTTCAACACAATTCGGCTGCTCATTGGCGACATCGTAATAATCGCAATAATGAGATTCGTCCCCGTTTTAATGGCCTGGGCCTAACTACCCCTCGACAATTACCCCAAATCGTCTAGGCCAGGAGCGAGTAACAAGTGGAGGTCTAAACTATACGTCATGCCGCGTTTTGCTACCTTTTTTCTCATACGCAACCCCCATTTAAAACCCTTAAACTACCATATAACAGACGACTCAATCGAAAATGTGAATATTACAACAATTTTCAAAGGAGAAAACTTAAACGTGCATTATATAAAATAGATGTGCATTAAACGTGAGCATCAAATAAAATTAGTGTGCATAAAAAATATATTGATCATTACAAACATGCATTGGAATGAATATGAATAAAGGATCGGCAACGCCGCAAATGCAAACAGGGTGAAATACCATTATTCAAAATTAAATCGAATTGTTGATATTTTATCAAAATTAAAATTTTAACAAAAGGAAACGTTGATAATTGTATTGTATTGTTTGCAGAGGAATGTTTTACTCTGGTGATGTTGCCACTTCTCAATAATTTCAATGCACTATTTTTTTATTGCTATTATATGTTTTAATGCTCGCTTTACAATGTACAATTTTTTTTTAAATAAAACGATGCTCAATACGAGATTCTTTAATACACCAGAAGTAATGCATATCGTATATTATTATCAACTAGATAGTATATAGGCCCGATGTTAATAGCATCGGCTGTGGATTTATTAAGAAACGGAAAACGATAAAATGTGAAAACCCGATTGTGTGAACCCGATTTGAATATTTAATATTTAATTAATAAAATCAAAATAGTTCATTAGTTATTGTCACTAGACGTCATATAGGCAAAGCCAGTCGCGAGCGTTATTCGAACACACAGATACGCAGACACACAGACACACAGAAATCCATGATTATATATAAGGGATTTGAAGGCAAAATCTATATTTTTTCAATTCAAATTTCCAAATCAAAATCCAAGTGCATCAGGGTTGAAAAACCTTTCATGCAAAACGAACGGGCGTCGGTCACGCGAAACCCCTCTTTCCCCATAGCGCCAAAACCCCATACATCGCTCCCGATAATATCCGAGATGATAATGTCCCAAGAAAGTTGTGGAATCGCTGCTTCTGAGGGACTGATGGACCTCGATCGGCCATTAAGCGGTCCAGACGCTTCGCAACTTGCCGCGAATGACGCTCTAAATAATTCCGGTTATACACACTTGTACATCGCATAATGGTCACGGGGTGGATGTGTTGAGGGTGCGTGCGATGGGGGTGTTAAATACTATAAATCCTATGGAGGTGGACGAATTTACTATTATTGTTCGAAGGGAAAGCTTCCCGGAGCACGCGCAGGTGGAAGAAATCCCCAGGCGAGAGACTTTCCTTTATTATTTTATTATATGGACGGGATGGTTGCGAAGTTCTGGGATTTCGGTTTTATGTACTTGATATATGCACTTTGGATTAACGTCTTAGTTTGTTTGTTGAACGGATTTATTTATATATTCGGTTGTTTAAAAGGGAGCGCAAAGTTTTCAAACGTCGATCAGTTGAGCAAATACACTCAAAAATGCATGAACGATCATTTTGAAATGTTCAAATAAATATTATTGTTTCTATAACTTTGTAAGCGTCTTTCGAAGGGTCCGTGCTTTTTTCGAGTCAATATTGTTCGTATATTTTTTCGGTGTGCGAAAAGAATAGTCGCGGGTAAATTGAAAAATAGAAAAGCGCGGTAAAAAATGCGCCTGGAGAACAATAAAGAGAATTCTTTCGTATATAGTAAAAAGCGTGTCGATAAAATCGTTTTTATTGGTACAACGACACAACATCGGCAACGAATTGAATCGGTATTGAAACGGCGCTTTTTTACACGCACGGCGCTTTCGGGGAAAAAAAACGTAAAATAAATATTTTTCGCGTCGATATTTTCATTGCCAATGCAGAAATATTATTCGATAAGTGTAACTCGGGGAACAATGTACGAAACGACGTGTTGTTTGGGCGAAAAAAATAATTTTTCAAACGCACCGCATTTCTGTATTATCGTGGAATATCTAAATGTTTTTGTGAACTTATTTAGAAGTCGAAGGATTCGAATTAACTCAATAATACAACTTTATAACGTAATTTCGCAGTAATATTGCTTCAAAGATTGGCACTGAATTCTATTTATTATATTTGATTTCTTATCGGCGATAAAATATATGCGACTTTTATACAATATAAATGTTAGGTCGACGCAAAAGTTACATCGTTTATTTTTTCAACAAACATTGTATTTTGAAATTAATTCGATGCGATGCAGATATCGCAATTTTTTTATCAGTTTACTCATATCTTCAAACGGTTTATCTGCTATTTTGACGAAGATCAGCATGAATTATGGCCATCATCATGTTTATTAGTTAATGAAAAATTTACAAATCTGTATTTTGAAAACCATAATTGATTGCAAGTGATTCCAAAGTTGATTACATCTCTATTGTATACATTTTGTTCGCGACAATTCCAAACATTGATCGCTCAATACAATATAATCTATATATATAAAATGGATGTTTGTATATTTGATTGTTTGTTGCCGTTTCACTCCATTACCGTTCGACCGATCGCCACAAAAATTGGCATGTATATATATTTTTTTGTCGAGAATCAGTTGTGGAATCATCAAAATAGGGTGACCATATTCCCCAAAACCCAAAACGGGACGGTTAACAAAAAAATGTTCCCCCACCTATATGAAAAAAAAATTTTTTTACCGAGAAAGTTTCTGTATCAATAGTACCCAGCGTTGCTCGGGACTTAAATTTTAAATTAAATTATTTTTTATAAGACGATCGGTCGAACGATATATGGAAGGAAAATTTTTTTGCGGACCGTCCCGCTTTGGGTTCTTGGAAATACGGTCACCCTATTTTGATCGCTCAATACAATATAATATAAGCGTCGGGACTCTTTCGCGTTGTCGCCAATGGCCGACGCCCACACCAATAATATGACAGGTAATTTCCTGGTCAAAAGGGACGATGAATGGGACCGGGAGGGCACACGAGACCATTCGGCACCTTTTAATAAAATTAAACACAAAGGCCATTGTTGGTGAACTATCGAGCTATGGGCTCGCGAGGGCCGAATCGACGCCCCTTTTCGCCGGCACAAAACGCAATCGAAAAGTTGAGTTATTGCCCGATTGGGTCGATAATGTTGATGGAGGACGAATTTTGCGTGTCCTCGCCGAAAGTTAACGATTGTGAAAATTATTTTGAGTGAGTTGTATGAAATGAAGTGTGTTTTGTAACAGAACGAGGGTTAAAGAATGATATTTGTGTTAGAGAAAATATATTAAAGAATTTATGTTTTGTATAAGGATGATGTTTGTAGTATAGTGAAGGATTTGAAGTGTTTTAAAGGTACATACAAGGTGATTGAATTTTAATTAAAAGAAGGTGTTCGATTACTTCAAGGATAAGTTTCGTTGCTTCGACTTTACGTCGTTCTTCATCTATTTTCCAATTTTAATTGTGTTCCTAGCAGCTTTAAAGGGTAATTTTAGAACGACATTAAGGTATTACAACCCTCGTTTGATATTCGATATTCCGACTTACAAAATTACCTTTTACGTACATACAACGGATACCATTGGATAGTTTCGTCGAAATTGAAACTGCGCAACGTTCAACACATCCAAATTCGGGTATATCCGATCAAAACCACACTGGCAAAGTATCATCAAATCCGAATGCTCCGTAAAAAATTCATAAACTCCGACGAACGATAACAATGACGATAATGGGAATTGCACAATTTAATCCGGCAACGAGCGGAGCGTAATGGCGTCTCTAACTTGCCGCGGCGCAATGAAGTCCGCGCGCCATTGTAATGAAATTCTACAGCCTCGAATGTATCGCGTAGTTCACTTAAATTGTGAGAATATGTACACCAAGGTTCCTTGGATTGTGCCGGATTTTTCTTGGGAAGTTTCAACGGTTGAAATCCGTTGAATTTTCGATGGAAGTGCGGTTTTTTATGAGTGGCTTGTGGAGTTTTTCAACGAGGTGTTCTGTATGAAATGTACTATGGTTGTGAATGAATATAGGATTTTTAATTGAAATTCAGTACAGGTAAAGTAGAGGAATATGTTGGGGATGATAAAAGATATAAAAAAGATGATAAGTCATCAAAACCCTATGATGGTTGGGTAAAGATATCGAAAAAGTAATAGTAAGAATTGTTGTAGATGAGTTATTAAATTGGATAATATAATAAAATTGAATGTACGAAATAAAAATGTTCAAAGTTAACATTGTAAAAAATGTTTAAGATCAACAGAAATGGTAAAAGATTTTATGACAATATAAAAATACGCAACGTTTGTATAATCGTATTTTCTACAAAAAAAAGTATTTTTTGTGAAATTTAACATGATTTTTTATTTGCTATCGTTCTCTGTTCGTGTTATTAAAAAAATAAACGTTTAACGTAATCTATGAAATATTACAGTTGACGTGTCTTACGATATACCTACGGAAAACTGGAAAATACTAATATTGCTGACACTAAAGTGTCACAAACGTAAGATTCAATTTTATAAATAAAAAAACTCATTTTAAAAGATGAGAATCTAGGAGTCACCATTTGAAAAAATCACTTTGATACAAATGACAAATTTACTGCTCAGATTTCACAAAAAACGCAAGATGTTTTGCATTTTTCACGAAAAACGCAATTTAATTTTCCGCGAAAACATATATGTAATTTTGAAATGATATTTCAAACAAAATAGAATGACCGACGATAAGAATATAAAGAAACATATATTTCCAACGAATAGTATTGGCGAATCCATTATCAAACATGGTAACGATCGAAAATGTAAATTTATTTAATTAACACAACGCTTATATATAGGGGTTGTAATACAGTAAAATATTGCAAGGATACGGCAGTGTGTAACACTTGTATATAGGTCGTGTGAGCGAGGTCGTTTTCGTAAGAATGTCTAATTCCGACCGAAAAATGGCTACGAATTCTAACCCTCGTCCAGGGTTGCCGTTTTACGATTTCGTTATGCTGCGTAGTATCGGTGTTGCCAGTACGTTCGCGTTTCAAATATTGTATAACGGCGGTGGGAATGTATATAAAACGGGGTCTTAAGTGAGAAAAGGTTATTCGGTCTCTAATAGTATTATTTTCTTTTAGGAAATTCTATATCAATCGTGTGTGGGTGTTTTTTTTTAAATAGAAAAAAATATTTTTCGTTAACGAAACATGATTTCGGAGAAAAACTCATTTGTATTCAATTAAATACGTTGGGGAAATATAAATTTAAAATTGAATAAGTACGAATCGGTTGCGCTGTAACTTAAATATAAAAAAAAATTAAACGTCTTTCATAACGATAAATAAACAAAAAAAAAATTCAACACCAAACAATCAAATTCTTATTACGGAAATAATTCGATAAAAATAACATCCACTAAACAAATTTTCAAGAATCGAAATCAAACAATCAAACAAAAGCGAATTAATATAAAAAAAAAACGACCACTCCCCAAACGAAAAATTAAAAATAAAAAAACCCGCAAATTTCCAATAAAAGCGAAACCTCGCAATCCGTCACAGAACGAAAAAAGCGTCCAAAAATAATAAAAAGCGGAATTTGATGTTGGGAAAATATTATAACTTCGGTATGCGTATATAGATTATTCAAACTTTTAACAGTACAGATGAAGC
>JAOXNN020000053.1:22073-34540 GCA_028571205.2 Hydropsyche betteni | reverse complement strand
GCAGTAGCGAGTAGTTTAGCCACTAAATTACACGCTACTTTACTAAATTACTAGCGTAGTGCGAACTAGCCTTAAGGCCAGGCGCCCGCTGGCGATTTAGTCGCGCGCGATCGAAAATGGAACACATTGGTTTGGGTTGAAATGCGCACATATGTCATATGCGCGCATTTCAACCTAAAACAATGTGTTACATTTTCAATCGCGCGCGACTTAATCGCCAGTGGGCGTCTTGTATAATAATCGTAATGACGATGGTTCAAACTGCGGATATGGCTAGAGTATGATTTCGTTTTTGAGATCTACTCGATCGTTTCAAATTTGGTATTTGATCATTTGACCAGGGAATAAGAGTTAAATCTCTCGTTAATGAAATGATTCCATAAAATTTTTCAGATCACAAGCCCTATATATCGATCGCCATACAAATCTATATATATATATACATGTATAAATGGATGTTTGTATATTTGTTTGTTTGTTTGATGCCGATACACTCTAACACCGCTCTACCGATCACCATAAAAATTGGCATGTATATGTATTTTTTGTCGAGAATATTGTGGTATTATCAAAATAGGGTGACTATATTTTCTAGAACCCAAAATGGGACGGTCCGCAAAAAAATTTTCCCCCACCTATATGAAAAAAAAAAAAATTTTGTCGAAAAGGTTTTTGTATAATTAAAATAGGGTGATCATATTTCCTAGAATTCAAAACGGGATGGTCCACAAAAAAATGTTCCCTTAATAATAATACACGACAATACGCAGCCTGTTTTATTGTTATTTTAATGAATTTAAATTAAAAAAAATAATATGATTTAAAATTTAAGTCCCGAGCAATGCCGGGTACTACCGCTAGTTATAATATAATATAAAGTGCCAGCGTCGTGATTGATTGTAACAATAATTACAATTGGTTGTCGGCGTTCGGTACACGGGTACAATCGGTTCTCCTAACGTAACGTAAAATATATTTGCATTTTTTTTTATAAAGTATAACGTCATTTGTCAAATATGGCAGTTGTGGTGTTTTAAAATTTACTCATGGAAGGGTGAAAAAGAATTGTATTGTTGATACGTGTTACAATGTGGTTAAAAAATGAGAATCAGTCGAAAAATTTTTTTTTTGTAAAAAACGTAGCGTAACGTATAGACCACTTCATATGTTTAACTTTAAAAATCAATCGAAACTAGTGTATTCAATAAGTTTGAACCGTTCAAATAACTTAATAATAAAAAAATATAGTTTATCTTTTGACTAAATGCGTTTATACTTTAGATCCATCTATAAATTCACTTTAAAAAATGCTTCAACTATTTAATCATGATTAACTCATATTATTCATAAAAAAATAAATTCAAATATGTAAATTTTGAATGAATGCACTTTTATCTCCATTAACGAGAATTTATCTAAAATAAAAAGCACCTGTTGCAGACGGAGTCTTTCAAACAAAGAAAAATAAAAATGTCCATTTTAATATTGCAAAGTGAATACATGAATATATTATTGTATATAATAGTCTTCAACAAGTATCAAAGCTTAATCTTTCTTGTTCTATTTTAACTCTAATATACATATTATTAACGAAACCGATCCATCATTCCAAATGAAAAACGTCTATACACTAAACTAACTTAAACTTTGCAGTTTACTTTAACCGATATGAAAACTCCCCTTAAAATTGGGACGCAGAACTTTCGAAAAATATCGTATCGTACTCTTGCACGTTTAAAATTAAATTTCATATAATATAATATTGTTTATATTTAATATTTGCAATAATAGCTTTTTTTATACTGTTGTATTAGATTTGAAAATATGCATACTTTTTAGAAGGTTTTAACTTTGTACTTCAAATTTTTTTTAGGATATTTGCAAAAAAAATTATTTCGTGAGTAGAATAAAAGCAGTGATTTATTATATGATTTTTAAATTGTACATTTTTTAAGTTAAAAATATAAATATATATATAATTATAATTAAATTTGGAATATTGTGTTATATAATTACCGACTTGATTGGAACCAATTTTTTTGGAATAGCCTCATTAACGAGAGATTTATCTCTAATTATTTTGGTCAAATGGTCAAATACCAAATTTGATACGATCTAATAAATGTTAAAAACGGAATCATACCCTAGCCATACCCGCAGCTTGAACCATCATAATCACGATTGATAGTCCCCGCAACATACCACTGCACCACGTGCTGATTAATATTATACCATATAAACTATTATACATGAAACAAATTCAAAATATATCAAACGGAAAATATCCAATTGAATCCCAGCCAAGCAACCCGAGGAGAAAAAGTGTAAACGTCCAGCATTTTCCGGATAATTGAGCGATAAGACTCAGGTCGTTCGGATGGATGTACACCCCATTTTTATTTGGCCTCGGTTTAAAAGCACCCGTCGAGGAAAGCTCACTAATGGAGCAATTTCCCGCGAGCTCGGAACTTCTGTGGGAGTTTATGAATTTTCTTGTTTCAGCTTCGCCCTTACGTGTATTTTCTATGGCGAAGGCTCGTGAAGTGCTATATGTATAAAAATTGTATTAGGAGATACGTTTGTATTCTGATGATGTTGATTTTAAATGTGAAGTTGTTGATTTGTATAATGGGGAGCTTTGAATTGAATTGGATAGGTTCAATGATTTTAGTTTTGGTAGATGTGAATTTAAAATAAGGCTGTATCACATCTGACTTTGCCGGAGTCAAGTTCTAGTATATTTTATGTGGAGTCGTAAAAAATCAAATGATTTCGAATTATTTTTATTATTTTTAAATGTTAGCAAGAGAAAGTATACATGAATTATTTATTAAGAATTTTTTTTATAACGTCATAATTTCAACAGTACAATTATAATAAAATGAATTATTTTTACACATCTGTTGTAAACAAGTGATGCAATTCAAAGTATAAAATTTGGCTATTCATTCAAAAATCAATAAAGTGTTCACAAAAAGCAGCAATGGATCCACAAATATATAAAAAGCGCGAGTTTTTCAATTTATACATAAGTTTAATTTCGATAGGGTAACATCTGTGAACAAAGACAATAATTTGAAAATAGATATATAGACACGATTGGATTCAAACATAACAGTTTTCCAACAAAATAACAGCACTGAAAAATTTTCTACGATGCAAACACAATATATATCCACAAAACTTCATATTTGATATCAAACGCAAACTTTTATACGATCCAAAGCTCATATTTTCGAAATTAGCCACGTCTCCCCTATATCGGTCATAAAAACGACGTCGTATATAAAGTTATATGTACGTTTTCATCTCCTCTCACAGTTTTGAAACATAAATGCATTTTAATGCGATATCGTAAAAGTGGACCGTAAAACGCGCGTTGACGTGAAAACATACAGACACGTCCGTAAACGGATTCCAGACAAAAGCCGCTGAAACTCACCGAAAGCTTATTTATATTAAACCGCCATTATTATAATATAAACATATATATACTATGCATCAAATCCTCTTTTTAAACGGGAGATACATTCCAGAGACTACCGTGTAAAAAATGTATGGTGACCATACGTTTTCGATTTGATAAATTGGAGTTATGTTCCATCAATATATTTGGATGGAGTTTCTATTCAAATATATACTCGGGCCTTGTATAACAAGGGTATATGGGTCCACAAAAAAGTCGTGTAATACAAATCCGTGTTATATGAGGCTTGAATTTCGTGCAAAATTGGGGTTATCGTTTTAAGAAAATATCGAAGTTTGTTAATACCCTTTTTTTAATAAGCAATATAGAAAATATACATTTACGCATTCAGATGAAATGCATTTTAAGTGCTTAAATTAATTTTTTTAATGTAGCATGCGTAATTTATGCATTGTACGATTTTTTATGTTTGAGTGTTGTAGAAAGGTTATGTTTCACGGTTTTTGATAACTATTTTCCTTCAGATCGTCTAAATTTTCACATTCTAACAGTTTGGATGGCAAAAGATACCATTGGATAACATATAGACCCGAAACTCGTTAAAGTATGGTTAAAAATTGATAAAATTAACTTTCAACTATAATATATACGAAATTCAATGAAAACTGTATAAAAAAAATCAATTCTTCTTTGAACCGTGTTATTTCAAAACCGCGTAAAAAGAGGATTGAGTGTATATGATATGAGTAGATTAAAGAATTTTTTCGTATAAATATTAACGACCGGCTTAATAAAGCTGTTAGCTTAATTAATGAACGCGTCGAAAGCACTTAATTAATTCATTCGATATGCATCTTAATATCGTACCTTAACGGAATAACGTGTTTATAGTTCCATTATGGCTGATTTTGCACATTGGGATTAATGAGATAGTTGTTTGTTAAATAGATGTGAGGTATATGATACGAAATTTTTTTGGTAGGGAATTAAATATGATTAATATGTGGATGTTTGATGTTATGATATTAAGAGATTGAAGATTATAATGAATTTTTGTTTTTATGGTGAAAATTTATTGTGTATGGTAAGGCGAATTTATCGACCGTCATTAAAAATGTGAAATGCCTTTGTTGTATTGTTTATTACGGTGAAGATAATTATTTCTTAAAAAAGCTTTGTGAATGGACTTTTTGCTGCAGCACGAATAACAGTGGGGTTATTTTCGTAATAATTATCTATTTGTTTTTATATTTCAGTAGAAAAATAATAGCTTACATATAATACTAAGAAATTATATATTAGAAATTAGAGATAAATAATGATATGAAGGTTTCATTTTTGTTGTACAAAAAAGTCGCAAAGCATATAAAAAATATAATAATTTAAAAAAAAACTTCATACTTAAAGATATTTAGATAACTAGACATTTTATATAGAGATATTTAGACTCTTGGAATTTTAGATAATTAAACATTTAGACCTTTGGAATTTAGGCATTTAAAAAAATAGATACTTACATATTTAGATAGTTAGATATAAAAAATATTGACATTAAGATATTTAGAACTTTGAAAATTTTGATAATTAGACATTTAGATCTTAGATATTTAGAAATTTCAATATTGAGAAATTTAGAAATTTGAATAAATAGACATTTAGAAATTTAGACACGGAAATTTAGATATTTTTTAGAGATAAAAGTTAATTAGCAGTAAAGCCTCATTACGAAAGTGTGAGTATTTTTGAATACACCTTCATGGCTGGTGATCTCTATACGTGCCAACATTTTTTCAAAATATTATATTTTCCGATCTCACACACACACACACACACACACACACACACACACACACACACACACACACACACACACACTCCCAAGTCAATAGAACAGCCGCAGTCCCGGAATCGTCGGAAAAGGAGCGTTTTGCGTAGTCGATTAATTCGAAATGCTAATGGGGCCGAAACGGCGACATCGGGGCCCATCGCCGATGGCAAAATTGGCTTCGTTTGGCAAAATCATGGACGATTTCCTTAAGCAAATAAAGCGCTCGTTCCCGTTAAATTAACGGCGTTAGCGGAATCGGAATCGGGGACGGGAGCACGCGTGAACTCTTAATAGTTTATGGGGACTTTGTGTTTCGGTGGCTCGGAATTGTGGTTTGGATGGGTTCGTTTGTAGTGTTGGATGTTGAGGGTGGTTGTTTGATTTGTTCAGTTGATAACTTGCAAACATATCCCGAAGTCAAGTTAGTGAAAGCTTAAAAAATCGAAAATGGTGTTTACTTATTTAGGAAAACCCTTCGAGGCACGAGATTTAAAAAAAATGCACATGTTTCACAGAAATTTTTATTATTTGAAAAGAACACATTATTGAGAAAAACAATAGAAAAAAAATATAATTACTATAATTGATGGGTGGGACATTTTCAGCACCACTGTTCTGTGTGGGTCTATGAATGATATTTATTAAAACAATTTTTTTACTACCCAGGCACAATGGGACTTGACATACAGAAAATAAACCTCTGTGCTTCGAATGGTTTCAATTTTTCGAGGTGGGATAATTTACACATCACCGTGCAGCAAAAGCTAAAAAAAAGGTGGAAAATTTTTCATACCACTGTGCTTCAAAGGGTTAATAGGTTATCTATGTTAGGAAATGTTTATGTAATCACATTTTCATGAAAAACGCAAAAAATTCGTTTTTTTTTGTGTGTAACTTACAAACAAAATTTGAGATTCGTATCAAAATTATTTTTCTAGCTTTCACAAAGCCAGTAGTTAGTAGGTAGGTGATTATATATATGTATAGGGGATTCAAATATTTTTTCCACTGCGTAATAATCGATGTATTGCATAAGTCAATAGAGACGCTTTCATAAGCATGATATTATAGTTGTTAAGTGTATACGCATAAAGACCATATACGCATGAAGAATAATTTTATAGACGCAAAAAAGTAATCGTATTGACGCGTCGTTTTAAAGTCGCGAGCGTCATTGAACGAACGGACGAACAGACAGACAGACAGACAGACAGACGGACACATACACACAGAAATCCGTGATTATATATAGGGAATTGTTTAAATATAAAACAATAATTTTTTCAAATCAATTAAAGGATATTGAATTGATTTTGTTTTCTGTCCGGTTTATTTTGTCGATAAAAAAATGCATACAGAAAATATAATTTCATATTATACTATACAACAGATTTTAGTCTTTATTGGACACATCCCTTTGCTTGTCGTAAATTATATCGAGAGTTTACTGCATCTCGAAAATGTATAGAAGTAGAGTATACTATAGAAAAGAGCTAGTCAAGTTTATGAAAGACCATTCGAATGTTTAAATGGAATCAGTGCAATTCTAGCAAAAAGGTTACATCCGGCTTTTAAAAGGCAATATAGGACACGCCGGAAATGTATAAAAGCGACAAGAATTGATGAACAACGTCACTTTCGTTTCGGCCATCGTACTAGCAAGACATACATTATTAAATTTTCCCATTTATTGCAATCATATTCGAACATATGCGACTAAGCGACGCGACCTCATTCAACAACCAGAACGAAAACCCTTTCACACACAAAAAGCGCCCAACACTCGAAATTTCACAATCCCAAAAAAAAAAATCGAAAACACATAATCCGTCGTCCTACAAAAATAAAACAACAATTAAAACGCGTCGAGCACCGCACGTACGCCATTGTCGAAATAAATTGGATTAACGGCGACGGTTCCCGCAGCAATCAACGGTTCGTTTTTCGAGCCCCATCCGACCGGTGGTCAGTTTCCGCTCGGAAAACGCGCTTATCCTTCCGCGGAAAATTCAATCGAGTTTTCGCGAATGATCGATGCGACACTTTAATTGCGGCCAACTAAAGTCGACTCTCGTTTGAGCCGCTTGGCAGATAACAGCAGAACCTCTTAGCTCCGGGTATAAATCATACCCTCGGAGGGGTAGAAAAAAGCGAGCCCATTGAAAGAGCTACCCGAGAGCAGGAATTATTCTCGGCAAATAGCGCCATTCACTATTTTCGCCTTAATACTTCTTCCGCGGGTGGGGCAGAGATGAGAAATTGTTTGTCTTCTCCCCGAGTTCCATCTTAATTCTTTTATCTTCGGGAAGCCGGAGAGGAAGAAGCGCCGACAAAGCGGTACGTAGAACATGGGAGGTTTCTAGAGGCAGATAAACAGAGGAACACGCTCAATTTTTGTTAAACTTAATGGCCCGTACAAACTGCCCGGAGCAGGCCGCCCCACAAAAGAAAACCAATTTTCGAGAAACAAAACGAGCCGAGAAAGCGATACAAATGCTCTCTTGGCCAAACATCACGTATCGGTGAGCGCGAAATATCGTGTATTATAATATTCCGGATACAAATCCGAGCCCCGAAGAAAATAAAAGGAACGTCTTACACGTCATTATGCGCGGGCTTATTGACGTTGCGGAAAAAATAATGTTTGATATGGAAATTTCGACGAGTCTTCAGAAAAAAATACGATTTTTCGGATGCGTATTGATGTAGAGGGATGATTATTAATTTCCAATATTGGATAATTCGCAAACTAGAGTCGGAGGGATCGAGTTAACTTTCGGATCCGCGAGCGGCACAAAGCCAAAATATCGCCGTAATTAATAAATAACTGGAAACTTTTCGAAGAAGAGATAATCTCTAGAATCGGCCGAGTTCATACTAGGATCGTTCCGATTTAATTAGATTTAAACGGACGCTTTATTATTTCACTTACCCGTTTTTGTTGCGGGCGCACGAAACTCGGGCCGGCCACCAAATCCGCACGCTAATTTATGATTCAGCTCATTTCGCAAACAGAATAAACAAGGGATACCTTCATCGGGTTTATATTACGCACTAAGGGCGTTTGATCAAAGGTAACAATTTAGACAACCTTCTGAAAATGATACGTTTCCATTAAATCGAAAATTCGCATGTGTATCAATTGAGAGTTTTAGTTATGTACATATAAAATATTTAAAGAGGGTGAGCGGATTCATTTCATAATTAAACGGTCATTATCTTGTATGGTAGCCGAACGCCCTCCCTTTCGTGACTTATTATGTGGAAAATTGCGATTTAAACCTGGAGGTTAAAAGTACGCTTCCGATCCCACGACATATTGGTGTTAATTAAAAAACCTTCACGTACACTATTTCGGAGAGGGTTGCGCATGGAAAAATCGTTTGCGAAAGGGAGTTTTGCGTGCCAACCCTAATTTGCGTAATGTAAACATTGTATGATGTCGGGAATGTAAAACGTATTTTCATTTTTGCTAATTTATTTCGAAATGTCTTTTAATTGCGTCCTGTTTAGTGAACGAGAATTTGCGTAATAGAAGAGGAGCGTATAATTTTATAACATTACATAAAAGGCTTTATTGCACAGATGTAATGTACATATATGAATTAGGAGCATAAATTAATAAATTCACTTAATAAGATAAAAAAATTCGATTAAGCGAAAAAAAATAATCTTGAAATCAAACGTAAAGCATTGGAACGTAAATAAAGCGTCGGATAATTAATTTAAACGATTTTTCCGAAGGAAAATCGCGAGATTTTCCTTCTCGGAAAGAAAATCTGTTCTTCTTCCGACCGCCACGAGCCAAAAAGAAGTGGCAGTTTGAATGCGAAACGAAAATCTCAAACGATCCGAACGAGCGCGAGAAGGGATCGTTTCCGAAATTCCGTTTCGACCAATTAACCCTCTAGGGTCGCATTAAGGACGACGACCGACCCGATAAATAATAGATTGAAAAATAAAATAAAATTGCCCGAGGGCGGTCTCATGCTTTGGGAATCCCAGGCCAACGAATAGCGGTATGGTTTTGTCTCGGATTCGGATCGTTATAATTTTTTCTGTCTTGATAAGAATTCGAAAATGATGCGTATTATTTTATTTTAAGTATATTTAGGGTTTTTTTTGTATTATTAATATATTTCTTTTCATAATTTGAGTGTGTATATTTCATTTTATTGTACGATGGAATCGCGAGTTTTATTTCGGTTCGGTTTCTTTCCGGTTTCGTCTTACGCACTTCCGGTTTTTCGACAAAAGGATTTTCTCTTCCCATCCAGTTCTATCTCTCGCCATCTTTCGCCGAAACAACAAAAACAACAACAAGAACAACAAACAAACAAAACGCGCGAGAAATTGCCGCGGACTTGCACGCACTCGCACAACAACTTTTCTTCGACGAGATTAAAACGAAGCATAGTTCAATGAGAGCGTTTACGTAATTGTTTCCCAATCTTCCTCGAAACAAGAAACCGTTCAATGTCCCAAAAATAATTTTGAAAAGCTTCCCTCTCGACTCGAATACATCGCACAAAATTAGTATATATATATTATATACATATATATTCGATATAAAAAGGAACAGTGAATTCGCGCGCGGATAGAATTTCAAAATTTCCAAATAATAAATAGCTTATGCGCAAACACACAATAAAGGAACAGTGGAGCGAAAAAATTAATACACTATATTTATGAGCGTCGCAAAGAGCCTGTGCTTAATTTTATTTTTGCGCGGGGGGTGAAAAGCGGGAAAAGTCGCGCGGGAATTACGAGAAATCTCGCGGAAAATTATGCGAGAAATAATCCCGAACTGTGAGTGGGTGGGTGGCAGGTATTTAGTTAAAGCCTTCCACCCCCTCTCCCCTTCCGTGCGACTGCCACATTATTTAACGTATTATTTAACCGAGGATTAAGAATGGTTTTACTCAACGGGCACTAAATTCGCTCTCGCCCCTTTAGCTCATTTAAATGGTTGCGTTTTGTGTTTAATGGCGTTTTGTCGTTGGATTTTTGAAGAATAAGTGACATTGCTTATTATATATGTTAAGCTACGTTCGTGTAATCGCGCTGCCCGTTAACGAAGTAAAGATTGTTGCTTTGTCTATGAAATTTGATTATAACTGGTGGCCATTTGATGTTTTACAAAATACTTATAGAATGGATTAAAGTTTTCTTGATAAGGCTGATATTCAATGAAATTTTAGCACGTGAATGAAAAAGGTACATCAGTACTGTCGTCAGGCATGTCAACTGTCATATTTGATAAAAGACATTAAACGATGCACTAAATAGTATCTATACATCAACAGATGTTATTGAATTTCATAGAAAAACCGATTACAGAAAAGTAGCGTAGCATATATTTATAAAGTGAATTCAATTGAAATTTCGCAAAGCTAAAAATATTGCATTTTTCTTGAGATGTTCAGACGTATTCGAAAAATTCGAGATATGCCATCTTCGGAAAAGTTTAAGAACCATTAGTACACAGCATGGTTAGCGTATGCGAGACTGAGAGACACGTACCAGTATTGAGAACGAAACGTAACATTACTTTCTGAAATATGTATGCTACGCGAAGCTTTTGCTAACATATACGAAATGTTTCGCAACATTCAATAACGCAATCGTTTCTTACATAAACACGAAACGCTACAAACACATTTTTTGGCGTACGCGAGTCGCTCACTTGCCAGCTTAAATAAAATTTAAATAGTGCGAACGTATCGTTTTCGCAAAGTCGGCATTAATTTCTTCAATACGTCGTCGAAACAAAGCCTCCGACTGGTACAACTTTTCCTTTGACGCAATCGAATCGAACAGCGAAAACTATCGACAAAACTCGACTCGATTCTCGAACAGTTCGAAACTTTAAATTGCTGAAAAGAATCCAGAAGACGTCTGCGCTTTAGATATCAAAGAACGCCTTAAAAAAATCCATCGATAGTTTACAAAAGCACGTAATTAACGTCGTTATGAACACAAAAGCATATCGATGGGTCCTTCTAATAAATTTCTTAGCGAGCGATCCGAGCAAACATTTGCGTACACTCGTAACGAGATCCGACTCGAAATTTTATTACACAGCATTATGAACATTCTCGAGTTTAATTTTGGAAACATAATATTCGCAGCAAACACACTCTCACACGCACATGACCCGTGCACGTATTGTACACGTGGGGGGGTGAATTTCGACTTTTGGCGGATGCGGCTTCGGCCTTCGTAGGGACGAAGTGTGCAGGGATGTTGTTTGACGTCTAGAATCAACATCCCCCAGTTTCGAGATTATGGTCGCCGAGAGTCTGAGGAGAGCAAGGTAAGCTTCGGGTATACCCAGTCCGATCCCCTAGAACCTATTATGTACGACGTGATGTGTGGCAGGGCTCGGGAATCGTTTCGAATCCGATCCGTCTCGTGAATATTGTGCTGGTGTATATTTTGATTGTTTAAGTGCATGTGATGGTGAAATTCATTGTGGGCTATGCTGGGTTGTGTCATGAAATTTCTAACTTGATTATAAGTTGGTTTTAGGGAGCGAGTTTGATATAGGACGACTATAACGAAACTATCAGGTTATTCGAATTTTTTTTTTATATACTGTTTTTTTTAAATTTAAACGTTTTTCTAATTTAAATATAGGTATGTATATATTTTGTCTATATTAAATATAATAAATAATATTCTTTTTAGTTTTGTGAATTTATGCCATCGCAAAATGAAGGTAAATTTTTTCTAAGATTGTGTTGTTTCTGGAGTCATTTTTAAGAATGATTTTATCATTTTAAAATCTTATTTTAACACCACGAACACATTAAATTAGATTTAATTTGAAACATTATTTTTCACAAGACAGATTAAAAAGCATATTCATACAAAAAGTTTTTGTAAACCCCCCTATAAGGTTAAGATATTATAGATTCCACGTTATATAGGGGGTTAAGGTTTTTCAATTTTGTTTTTTTTGGATATTTTTACATGTTAACTGTTTGTTTCAAATAAATTTGAAAAATAAAATATATTTTTTTAATTTGAATGAATTTGAACTATATAAGGGGGGCGTTTATTGTATTGGAATTCTAAAGAAATGATATCCCCTATATATAATAGCGGATTTATGTGTCTGTCTGTCTGTGTTTCTGTGTCGATGACGCTCGCGACTCTTATATTCTGGAGACATTTCGCAAGGGCACGGTTATAAAATATGTTTGCATA
>JAOXNN020000053.1:0-12175 GCA_028571205.2 Hydropsyche betteni | reverse complement strand
CCCCACCCCCCCACGGTGAATAATAAATATTCATATTTGTGTTGTGTCGGCGTCTCGGTTTTCGGCGGCCGGGTCTTAATGTCCGCTAAATATTGTAATTTCCGCCTTTGATACTCGCGCGCCCCGGAAATACGACGGAAGAAGAAGACGACTGTGCGGGGGGGTGGGTTTTCGAAATGGTGGGGTGTTTTCGGCGGGAAGGGAGATTATTTAAATTAACCATAAATTATGGCGGGCGGCCGCGTGACGGATTACGGTCGAAAGCTCGCGTAAGCTTTTTAAACGGCGATCGCACTCGATTCGACAATCGTTTGGAATTTGGAAACAGCAATTTTTTTATGAGTTTAGTGTTGATTTGAAAGGATTCGAATTTGTTAAAAATATTATGTTGTCTTGATAACAAGGATCTATGAAATAATCTCCGAATTTATTCTCTCGATTCGATATGAATATTACGTTGCTTCATAAATGTAAAATCGAGAAGCTCTATTATGCGATGAGAATGTTAAAATTTTATAACTCGAGGCCTATTTCGAATTGTAAATGTGCGGAAAATTCAAAAGTTAGACGAAAGAACGTAAAAATACTCGCTAATCCGTCGCGCTACGTTCTTTAAAAACGAGGATTAATTCGTACATTTTTGAGTATTAAAACAAAGCTACTGAAAACGGCAGCTTTTACCGTTTTTTTTTTAGATACACGTCATATTGTATTATCGGTGCAAAAGTTTATTTTCTTGCCAGACACAATAGTTTGCGAGAGGCGAGTTAATTGTACTTGTGAGAAATTTTTCAACGGCTTAGCTGCGGAATTAAAGAAAAATATACTTATACACAAAAGGCGAGTATATCGTTCGCACAATAAAGTGAGTTTCAATGGAAAAATCTCATTAAAACTTCATCACTAACAAACGTTTTTCCCGGTGAAAAAATAAAATAAAAAGAACTTTATTTCTTCAACGCGAAAGAGGGACGCGTCTAATGTGTTCGTCTTTTGCGTGTTTTCCTTTTTGTTATGATTATTATACTTTTTTTCGCTTTCTATTATATTTTTATATTAAACGCTGCAAAGATTTCGTTTTTAATGACGCAATTTCACTTTCGGTCGGTTTCCCTCGAACGTATTCCGCAATATACGAATTATTTTATTTTTTCCAACTAACAGTATCGTCATTTTAAATGTTTTTGACGAAAAATTTAAATAGAATAATTACGTTGAGACATAATCGCACTAAAGAAACCAAAACGAACACAATAGGATAATAGAAATGATTTTTTTTTTAATAAAAAAAATCACAACGTACTCATCGCGCAGTTTAATAACTATGTCGGCCATATGAGATTTTCACTTCCGACCGAACGGGGGTAGGAAAAAATAAAAAACCTCCACATAATGGCGCGTCGGAATAACTCTTTACGTTTCGGGAGCGATTCATCTTAATAGCTTCGCCATTTTTTCTTCGTGTCGGTCTCGTTCGCCTTCTGGCGCTCGCGCTCGCGCTCCAGAAAACTTATATGAGAGGAGCGAAATAAAGGCAACTCTCTACGGGTGGCCTCCTTCACTTCTTAAACCTTCATACATCACTCTAAAAACTCTACTTTTTAACTCGGCCGAGGGAGCGAGAGCCTGCTCGCTTTCGTGTGTGGGTGTATATCGCGTTTTCAATTTAGTGCTCGCCTTTTCAGCTCGCGTCATACGAGCTGCTAGAGTTGGAAGGCTAGCCTAGTAGATCTGTGTTTATTTTTCCGGCGGTGGGAAAATGTGTTGAGTTACGTTATTTCATGTGAAAATGGTAGTTTTGTGTTAGTTTTATGGGGATCTAATATTCGTTTGATGTATAATATGAGTATCATATTAGTTTGATCTATATATTATAAATAAAAATGAATGTATGTGTGTTTGTTAGTTATGCATTTCTTTACCGCTTATTTAACCGTAATGAAATTTTGTCAATATATTGGTTACCCTTTCAGAAATTTTTTTATAATAATAAAACTATTTTACAATTCGATCTGACGCTATTTTGAGATGAAAAGCAATGTCGGGCTCGAGAAACGCCGGGTAAAATCCGCTAGTATGATATACTATAATAGTATAAAGACCCGATGTTGATAACATTAACGTTGTTAAGAAACGGAAAATGATAAAATGTGAAAACCCGATTGCGTGAACTCGAAATGTGTATCCGATTTGAATATTTAATATTTAATTAATAAAACCAGTTCATTTGTTATTGACACAATTACGATATATAGCCAAAGCCAGAGGCAGTAGGTAATAAGCATCATATTATAGACGCCAACTGTATACGCATATAAAGATTATATTCGCGAAAAAGTCACAAGCGTCATTGGCACAGATACACAGAAATTCGCTATTATATATAGGGGAAGAGGATTATAAAACAAAAAACATCTGAAGAATGGGTTCCTTTCGATACACTTTCTAAGATTTGGATACTTTTTCTTATGCTATAATATATTGAATTTTTTTAAGAAGATCAATCAAAATCATTCAAAAACGTCATATATTGTATAACTACAATAATCAATGAAAATTAGTATATTAATTAGAATAAAAAAATGATCGTATTAAAAATTGAAAATAAATTATAAAAATGTAGATCCGTTGTTTTGTTTAATATTGAAGTTAAATAACGTGGAATCAAATATTTTTCGTTCAATATATATATATAATATATCGTCGTTTTGTTTCGGAATCGTAAACGTAATGGGAAAATAATTTTTCATCTGTTGCATTGAAATACGACGGCCAGAATGTGATCGACACAAACTTTGCCGAAACTTTCTCGGAAAATTATGGCTGTTGAAAAATGTAATGTCGGCAGTATGGTGCCATATAATGTTTCATGAGAAAACAATGAATCGTTAAGAAGAAAAATATCAATCGAGTATTATATATTTAAAAATTTGCGAATTTATAAAAATACGGACGGATAGTAAAATATTTAATATTTCATCGTTTGCATGCAACTTTACTGCGTATTATAAAAAATATACATTTTGATACTATTCGGTGCTGAAAGTCAAACGAAAATGTGGAGCAAGTTCTCCGGCAAAGCAGTTCGCGATATATCGCCCGAGGGAAATAAACTTTCGAAAAATACAATATAATATAATACGAAAAAACACACACACAAAAAAAACGCACACTTTACAACAATGCGTTTATGGATTGTAAAAAGAAAAAGCACATCCTGTAGATTGTTTTCCCCTTGCGTGCACTACATATACAACTTTCTCCTATTCCTTTCTTTCGCGCTTCATTTTTTCCCGACAATTTCGTTCCTTCGCGAATAAATATCGGAAAACCCGAGACTCGGACTGCCGTTTTTATATTCGCAGTCATTATTTGGATTTAGCGCATAATCGTCCATAAAAGTTTCGTCCGCCGCTAAATATTCAAAGCGGGCTTTACGACGCGTGCATAATACCAGTGCCGATACCCAGTACAGTGTACTAACTGACACATGTATAATATATTTACTGTGTTCGGATGCGGGGCTGTATTCTTAATGATCGCGGCATAATAAACACGAATCGTGTGTACGTCGGCTGAATATAAAATATTCTCTGTGTGGATTGTATGAAATTATCCGGTTTCATGTCGGTTGTGCAGTGCGTCTTAACGATCGGGTGTTATGGGGATTATTTGGAATGCTTTATTGGATTTGGTATTAGTGTAATATATTGTGGGTTGGGGGTTGTTTTGTGTGTGATTGTTCAAGTTGAGAATTGGAGCAGTCGTTTGATTTTGGTAATAAGTGTTTTTTTAATAACCGACTCTTAAAATCAAGTTTATTTTTGCTAAATTTATATTTTATAATATATTTTTTTTTTGAAGATCAATATTTTTATATTAATTAAAAAAAAATGAATCAATATAAGCAGCGTAAGAAAATAATGCACTTTCAGCAATTGTCACACAATACATTTTCATCTGACGAGAAAAAGAGGCAACAACGCACACAATGAAAAAAAATTTTTCACTTTAATCAGCTTTATACCTTTCACGCGACATATACGCCGATGAATTTTTCAGACGAACCCCCCCCCAGAAAATATTTCAGCGCCGAACAATAAAACGAAGCGGCCCACTGTCTGAAAGCGCCGCCGCCACTATGCGCGAAAAAAAAAAAGAGTGGAAGCTTAACTTTTACCGCTTTTCCTTTTACTCTTTTATTTTTTTAGTTGCTTCACTTTTACTTCACTCCACTTTATTCGCGGCGTATATCGCACCTTTGTTGCGCGCGCCGGGGGTTATTATACACCCCGCATAATAACAACCGAAAACGTCGCCAGGGGCGGGCCGCGCGCGGAAAGGGCCCGCGCGAAAAAAAATGAAAACACAGCCGCCCGGGGACGAATAAAATATTTCTACAAAACCGCACTCCTCCATACGCGTCCTTTATATTTATATTTCGTACAACGTTACCGAGGAAACCGTTAAGAGTTACAAATGACGCGCGCGACGGCCCCGGCCGCCGTACTAATGTAGCCTTCGCGCGGCACTAATGCGTTACGCGGCTAGGTACTCGGGCCGTTAGTGCCGGAGGCGAGGAACGAGTATTGTTTATCCTGTGCGAGACGAGGAATAATAAAAAGTAATAATAATGACGGCGCTGATGAAAAAAGCGCGGGAAATGTACGGGAAATCCGCGGGAAGGGGCACAATGCGGCGGCGAGTCTCGCGGAGGCAATTCCGGTTAAGTGATTGCTTTCTGTGGTTTTTTGAGGGATAAATTCCAAATGTTGCCGTCCGTTCGATTGATATGAGGTAAAGGTGACGATTAGCTTAAGACAGAATTTAAGTTGGCGCACCTGAAACGTGTACAGTCCTCAACTTATGACGGAGATACGTTCCTTAACCTGGATTATAAGTCGAATCTGTATAATTTATTTTTCTGTGGTTTTACTTATTTTTATTAATAAAATAATAAACACATAACATTTGAAAATCATTTACTGTTTGGGTCCATCATTTCAAATTTTTGTATTCCTTGATTAATTAGATTAAAAGCAGCTGTCATTTCTTTCAATACGAATTTTTTTGACAGTTCTACATTCCTCCGTATTTATTTCTTACACCCGCTTGCGATTTATCTTTCAATTTAAAAA
Source organism: Hydropsyche betteni (assembly GCA_028571205.2). NCBI lineage: Eukaryota > Metazoa > Arthropoda > Insecta > Trichoptera > Hydropsychidae > Hydropsyche > Hydropsyche betteni. The sequence continues at coordinate 7,037 of JAOXNN020000053.1, read as the reverse complement.
AATATATACTTTTTCTTCGGTCATATGTCAAGGACTTCCTGTACATACAGATCGGTTAATCTATAGTGTCTCATTTAGCACCAAATTATTATTTCCATTTTCTTTTAGAAAAACTGAAAGTTGGTCGGGAAAGCCGTATTTCTCAGTCAGTAAAACTAAACGCATTTATTTAATGCCGCATGTCTTATTATTGTTAGGCAAAAGTTTGAACGTATTTATTACTGAACGCATTGATGGGTTAAGCTGAACGTATCTTACTGAACGTAACTTATTCAACCAAGTATTCAAATCGAGATTGTTTAATAGTTGTCGCTATATTGACATGGTTCAAATGATAGCACAGTGGCCCCCATAATTACTGTACCTATGTTAATTGTCATCGTTACCTGATTAGATTTATTTAGTTTAAAAATTTAAATTGATATTTTCATCTACGCAAAGGCCACATAATTTGTAGCTGGATGTGTTAAAAATCTCAAAAATTAAATTATTTAATAATTTTGATTCAGAGAATATCAGATTGAATACATTAATTATAAATTCACTTATGGTTAACGAGGGTAATACATATGCAACAATAGACTACAAATCACATGCATTTCTGACATCTGCTGATATAATATAATTCAACGTTAAATATTCAAAATGAACAAATATTCTAATACTGTATTACAAGAATAAGAAATTTTATCAAATGTGCCGCATACTGAATTTTATATTAGAAAGTCCGAGCTTTCTTTGAACCCTTTGAGCGCCGACTTGCAAACAGACTGCGGTTTCGAACAGATTACTCTCGGCTGCCCCCAAACCATCGACCATGGTTGCAAACGTTAAATGTTCAAACCACCATGTAAATATTCAATATTAATAATTCCAGTTTTTAACCAGAAACTAGCTCGACTTAAACTAGGGCAATCACACATACGTAAAGATATGCCAATTTCAGGTTTTGATGGTAAATTTTAGCGTTTATGAAAAGTTATGAATGTTTCCGTTTTGAGTTTAAAATAATATTTTTTATCAATAATACGATCTACAGATTGGATAAAATGAGTTTTTTTTGAGTATGCAAATATTGAAATATTTTAACAATAATTAATTCATTATATTTTTATACGATATCTTTTGCATTATCTACGTATATATCCGTATTTCCTATTGGTTCTCATTTTTTGGGTCCATATTCTAATTCATTCATGGTTAGTATTTAAGCATTAATACTGATAGTTTATATGTGATGGTCCATGTTTATATAATATTAAACGGTCAGTATACAGAAGATCAGTATTTTAAGTAAATAGTTAGTATTTATATTAAATGGTAAGTTTTATTATGACGAACGGTCAGTATCAATATTTTTTTAGTATTTAAATATCTGCCGCTGAATATTCAAATAAAATAAAATAGTAAAAATCCGGAAAAGTTACGAAATTCCAAAGCTACGTTAAATGATTAACCCCCCCAGATTCGCAAAAACATAGTAGCACTCTTCTCTCCGAAAAATTTCAATTTTTTTTCCTGTAAACCGGGGGGAGGTGGGTGCAAATCCAATTCGCTTTTAAAATACGCTTACAATAACACGCTGAATTTTGAAACCGTTACATACCAATTTCATTAATCGTATTATATACAAAACAGTTACTTTTACAAATGATATACTTTCTATTATATATATAAAAATGGATGTTTGTATATTTGTTTGTTTGTTGCCGTTTCACTCCAATATCGTTCGACCGATAACCATAAAAATTGGCATGTATATGTATTTTTTTGTCGAGAATGTTGTAGTATCATCAAAATAGGGTGACCATATTTCCCAGAACCCAAAACGGGACGGTTCGCAAAAAAATGTTCTTTCACCTATATACATTTTTTTTTTATCGAGAAGATTTTTGTATCATCAAAATGGGGTGACCATATTTCCCAGAACCCAAAACGGGACGGTCCGCAAAAAATTTTTCCCCAATATACTTGACGATAAGCGGCCTGCTTTATGCTGTTGTTTCAATGATTTTAAATTAAAAAAATAATTTGATTCAAAATTTAAGTCCCGAGCAACGCCGGGAACTACCACTAGTATAATATATATTTACATCCTCCTCCCTCAATTTCAGAAAACCGTAACTGGACCCCTCTAACTATTTTTCCATTTTTTTTTTAAATATCTATTAAATTATATTTCCAACATTTCCCAAACATTTCATCAATCATAATATACAGAACACTTAAAAACTCAAAATCCTGCCACAATCCAAACAACAGTTTCCACATCAATCATCACCGAATATCGAACCCCACGAACCATCCCCAAATTGACCACACATCCGAACATTCCAGGTACATCTTAAGCCGGCGCCCAATTGGATTAGCAACCCTCGACCCGCCCCTGTCCGCGGCGTTAACCCCTTGCCCGCCGCGCACGCCTAATAACGCAATCGACCCGCAGCCAATTAATTTTAACGTGGCGTTATCGTCCGCTTGCATATGCAACGCGGCCGGCCATTATGCAATTTGCATATCTTGTAGCGCGCCGTGCACGTTTCAATCGCAATTACGGTGTGCATTTTTTATGGGGGTTGACGTCTTTTGTCTCAGGCGGCGGATGGGCGTTGTATCGTTAAATTTATGGTTAGGTTAGGTTTGATTGATGCGCCCTTGTCTGCGTTTAGGCCTCCGGGGACTTTGACACGATCGACGTTCGCTAATTACGTGTTCGGTTTGTGTCGCGGGTTGTAAAATATGGGAATGTGTTGTCGGGACGATCGAGTTCGATATTTGATTAATTGCTAATTATCTGAGTCTATTATTGTTGTGTTATAGCAGGGGCGGGCAGTTGTTTCGGATGGCGGGGTTGGATTGAATTTTTTTGGACCATCGTGGGTAATAATTAAAAACTTCAGTAAAACAGGAATCATTTGAGTTTCATAAAATTATGCAATGTAAATAATAGTCAGAATATTTCGAAAAATTGACGAATTTTTAAAGCAATTGTTGATAGATCCAAAAAATCAACTCAATAAATTTGCAAGAATTATCATTTACAATCTTTTTACATACTATACTTTATATAAGTAATTTGGATAACTATTTTTAACAAAATTTTCAATTCAATACAATAATTTGAATACGAGATTGGCTCTCGAATAAGGTCTGGGCTATATGCCCAGACTCCCAATATTTAATGGGGATACCTTGTCCTGCAGTGGACACAAAACGGATCGACAATGATGACGATGATGAATTCGAACAAGTCTAAGATTTTTGAAACATATTGAGTTAAAAAAATGATACAATCTTTTTTCGATCTAGCGCAAACCATCGTAACTCAAAAATTACTTGTACTATAATAAACATCACAATTCGACGAAAAAACCCAAGATTCCCCAACTCGAACCTCATTAGACCCTATCAACGCACCAGTCCATCACAAGCACATCGCGAAAAACCCGAAATTTGAACCGGCCCCGTTAATAAACCGCATAACAAATCGGCCCGCCGTCCATCACCCGCGAAAAACGCTCCCATCATACATCACCTTTTCCAGACCCCGACCCCGACACCTCACGCCCACCCCAAACACCCCAAACCCTTGCATTCCGGGAACCATCAACCTCGTTGTATGCCAGTTGGTATTCTCGGGGTAGTTATGACGGCGACGAAATCGCTTAATGCGCCTCATCTCAACACCGGAACGATACAAGGAACACACACACACACACACACACACATATATATATATATATATACATACACACATATGGGTTAGTGTGTATCATTGCATATTCATGCTGGCAATACATTTTAATTAGACTGAGAACGCCGCCTCGTCTGCTCGATGGGATGTCGTCAACCTTTTCTGGAGATGTTGTTTTTGGTGGGGGTTGAAGATTTTGGAAATTGATGGGGGAATAGTGTGGTCGTTGTATTGTACGTATTCGGAGTTGTACTTCGACAAATATAATACTAAATGAACTGCAGTGAAGTTTCGTTTTTAAGTTTTTGAAGGGATCTTAAAAATGTTTGTAGAGGGAATACACATGTGTATTGGGGGTTTAAAAAATGGGTTTTTGGGATTGCAGAAAACGTGAATTTGGGGTGCGCAAAATCGTGGTTCTGCTATATTTCGAAATCTATATTCTATATTCACAAAACTTTTATTAAACTCATTTCCATATGGAAACAATCATACTGGGATCGTAACAAACAAGTGCACCAAAATTATTACGTAAATTCTCTGTGTATTTTAAGCTTTCTTCTATAAACTAGCATAACTTAAAAAATATATTTATAATATTAATTGTTAAATTTGTGAAATAAATAAGGAAATATTATCGTTCTGGAATTTCTATTTGAATCGACCAATAGATTTAGTCATCAAGTGACAAAGTAACGTTTTATGCTATTATATAAGCTGAAAATTTATTGATTTATAATATTTTCCTCATTATAGAATTATCTATATAATCGATCGATAAAAGCACCCCATCAAGCAGTCACGTGATAAAGTAAAATTTTAAAATTCGTTGACTTTATCCATATATCTTCAAAATTGTATTAGACCGAAACAATCAAAATGTTGGATATTTAGGCTCAAAAGAAAACGTTTTACTATACCATAAAAATACGACTTTTTTTCTTATGCAAAATACTTTTTAAAAACACCATAATCACGAATCAATTCAATAAAACGAATCGATATGAAAAATTCAATATGTGCAACCAGAAAGTCTAAATTTGGCTAGTCATTCATGCGTCAACTTTTATACCGAAACGAACCGCGGCATTCAAATTAGGCCGAATTCGAGGAAACGAGCGTGTCTTCAGTTTATCATCCCTGATCTAATATATTCGTCAGTCGTACCGAGCACGTGGAACGGGGTGTTTCCCTAATTAATTTGGTGAGGCGGTTCAATTACCTATAGCGAGTTTATGCGACCGTTCAAAGTCACGCGCGTGGTGCTCGTAAAATACGCGATAAGTGCGCGGAATGAAAATTTTGCCCCCCTCGGTTCTATGGGGGGGGGCTCTAATAAATTTGAGAATAAAAAATAAGCGAGCTTCGTGTGTTTAATATGTGTCTGGATCGAAAGACAGACAGAGAGTCGTCGGAATGTCCACTGGACATGCGAGGAATATAGAATCAAAATTTATTGCTTTTAATTATTTTATATTGAAGATTGAATCAAAAGAGTTAAGTGAAATGCATTACAGTTAATTTGAGTTTCAATAAGAAATTCTTTAAAAATTATCTTCTCATAAAAAAAATTATCGAAATTTTAAATGTTACGCAATTTTTTTCAAAAGTGCAGTTTTATAATTAAAACACATTAGCAAGTACATCAATGAACAATTGAACGTATATTACTTTCTCGAAAATATTTGATTTATCAACAGGAAAAAGGAAGCGAATAAGTTGAATATAAAAATATTGCGATTGAATCCGTTATCCTTACGTGTCTATAACATACGAGAATGCTAAAATTAATTCGAATCCTTTCTTGTATGACGTCTGAAGTTGATGTCTAGTCAAGTCGATTTGACAATATCGGAGTGATTTATTGTTACACGTTATACATATTATATAAATAAAATGAAATGTAGGTCGCGAGAATTTTATATTTTGTATTGAAAACAATTTTTTTTATGAGTTTATAAATAGAATTTGTTATACGAGAAAACACTTTGTTAAAAATAGGTATTCGTTGAAATAAAACTTCGTCCCTTTTTAAAGGAACGAACATTTCATGTATCTTATAATATTTTTGTGTTTAATGCGTGTAAAAATTTCGGTCAGAATATAAAAAGAAAAATAATTTTTTGATGTTAGCTATTTTTGAATATATTGTGAATCTCGAAAAATATACGGAAAATAAATTCTCTACCTGGCAATTATTACTGATTATATATTATGATTGGAAAAATATTATTCGGCTAGTAAATTATTCTAGAAATAGCATAAATCAATAACATACCATATTTCTTACCAAAATGAAAAATCGTAATCATAGAATATCGCTTACCTGAAACAAGAAAAACAAACAATTATAATTCACCGATAATAAAAAATACAAAAAATTTTTTTTTCAAAAATAAAATCCAAATTCAAAAACGCATTTATATAGAGTAGTTTAAAATCGGTTTCGGTTACGTGTCAATCGCCGAAACGAGGATGGATCGATCGGCCACTTATAAAGTGAAATTCTTAGGGGTCACAAAAAACACACACACAACTATATACATTTATACAAAAAAAGGGTCAAGCAGCAGTCGAAAGGACCTTTTCCTTGCCGTTTTAAACGAGTGATTGATGCGGACGACCCGATTTCCGTTAGGAAAACGATCGGCGAGCTTTTCCTCATCCCCGCTTAGGTACATTTTCTCGCATTCATGAACTTCACATACACACCTATGTCACGGATATCGAGAAGGGAGTGTGTAATATTTGAAATATACGACGCACACCTTTTTCCACCATTTATTTTCATACTTATTAGTTGAAAGTGGAAAGTCGTCGTATAGTGAGTTTTTAGTGCCATCTACATTTTTGAGCAGTTATACATGTGTATGAAAGTGGCGTGAACGTCAATTTTGTAAAAGATGAGTTGAGTCTAGATATAATAAATATTAAAATATTATTGCATATCTATTATATTATATTTTATACTTTCATGTTTTAATGGCTCATAACATTTTTTCAAGTTTCGTTATAAATGAAAGTGGCAGAATCAATTTTTAGTATCAAAAATATAGTTTCGGTTGTTTTTGATACAAATATTTAATTGGAAATTTTAAATTTAATTTATCTAGAGTCTCAAAAAAGAAAAATAAATCTATTTAAGGGTTAACCACTCATGCGCAACAAGAGCACCCGCGTTTGTAACGATTGCTTCACACGAGGACCACAAGAGCACCGGTGCACACGCTACGTTATTACGCTCGCCAAACACTTAGACCGGTGACGGATTTTTTAAAAATAAACTGGCCACTTAACTGGTTAACAGTATTTTTAAACATCGAATATCTTAACAGAGATACGC
>JAOXNN020000052.1:5778941-5790565 GCA_028571205.2 Hydropsyche betteni | reverse complement strand
TACGTCGATTATTACGCAGTGGAAAAAATATTTGAATCCCCTATACATGTATATAATCACCGATGACAGATGTCTGTATCAATAACAAATGAACTGGTTTTATTTATTAAATTTATTAAATATAAAATATATTCAAATCGAGTATGGGCATCTAGTAGCCTATATGTCACAAATAAATAACAAATGAATTATTTTGAATTTATTTATTAAATATTTAATATTCAAATCGGGTACATATTTCGGCTTCACACAATGGTTCGGTTTTCACATTTTATCATTTTCCGTTTCTTAACAAATCCACAGTCGATGTTATTAACATCGGGCCTATTTACTAGTAGATTAATAATATAGGATACATAGTCTGCGACATATTGTATATACGAATTGAAATTCTGCAACTTGAATACAGTCTGAAAGGTATTTTTAAAAATGTAGACTGACAAAAGTGTCCTACAAAAATTACAGGGATACCTTCGCTCGAAAAGGTTTAGAGCCGCGTCGTTGGAGCGTATAGTTAGGTACATTGGGCCGGGCAAAAGCGAAAGAAGAAAAACGCCAACGAGAGTGCTCAAATTATACAGATGGCCTCTGTCGGCGACCACTATGTGAACAATTTCGAATAATCCTCGTCCTTTTAACCGAACAATATACTAATAGTACTTACGTACACGTACAGGGGCGGGTGCGTACAACGAAAAGGTTCGTTACTCCACATTCTGCGAGGACGTTGTTTAAGTGGCGTTCATGAGCTAAATTAAAAATCTCATATTGGGGACGGGCGGTTTTTGTTGCTTTCGAATGTACCGCCTTTTGTTTCCAGTCTAGTACTCTTCGCCCCTGCCTCGTTTCATTATGGCAATTTCTATCGGATGAAAAGAAAAATGGCCGAGCGTGCAGATGGGTTGGGGGGTGGCAATAAATTTGTGCATTTTCTACAAGGTTGCATTCGAGTAAAGGCATTTTTTTTTGTTCGAATATGGTTATAATAGAAAATAGAGGATGTTAAAGAAATTCTCATTTTGTAATATGAGAAAACGAAGACGCTCTTTGCATAGGATTCGCCAGAAAAATGGGCGATTTAAAAAAAAAACTTATTTTATATAAAAAAGTAATATTTTCCAGATTAAAAAACACTTACAGTGCTTTTTTAAATTTAAATATTATTACATACTTTATTTGAAATTTACTTCTAAGCAAAAGTTTCTCATATCAAAAGTTGCCTATATACAAATATTGTTAGAATGAAATGTAAATCAGGATTCTTTTCAACTATCTATGGATATTTGATCAAGTAAATTTTGGTTTAATTATAATAGTATTGTTAAAAGACAAAGCCGTTAAGGTAAATGGTAAAAATCCGTATAAATTTTATAAGTAAATTTAACATAATTAATGCACAATGTATACTTTTGTGATATGTTTTATAAGAACTAAAAAAAATTTATCAAATATGAAATATTTTAATATAAAAATTCATGAGTAAAAATTTACAAATTAAAAATATTTTATAAAAATTAATTTTAATTAAATCACTAATTTTTCTGGCAGGCACTATACGTTTCAACATTCTAAAAACAAATTAAAATCTAATTTCAACAAAATTTAAATAAAACCATTCACATAACACGACCCACACCCAACCATTATTCATAAAATATTCAATTTTCAAACCCAGCAATAATTAAAATTAATTCACGACACAAAAGCGTCGCACGACCAACAAAAACCATTTAATTAAAAAACTACTCCAACCCCCGACGAAAAATATGAAAATCCAAAAAAAATCGCGATCGCACGTGAGGGTGCACCAGTTGCACTAATTAACTTTCAGCAGCAGTGACGTCAAAGAACTTTACACGTAGCCTCCTGAAAACGTGCCGAGAAGGTGCGCTAAAAAGCGGCATACGAGCGATATATCAATTACGCGAATCGAAAGCAACCCTCGCCAAGCAGGGGATGGAATCTGCTGAAAACTCGCTGAAAACGTGCAGCGACGCAAACAAACTGAAAAAGTGAAAGAATATAAAGTTTCGCCGGACGGTCGGTGCATTTCCCGCATTATCGTAACTCGTTTTTGTTTTCGGCTTTTTCTCTGCCTCTTCTCGGGCTTTCAGACGGTTCTGTTTGTTTTTTCGGTTTCGTTTTTTGTTTTGGAGCTTCAGAAGCCTGAAAAGGAGGCGATGCTCGCGGAAGAATGCGGGCGCAAACAAACCGAAACCTCTTTAAATGCGTTCCGTATTTGTGTGTTTATATACAAATGCAATGTTCTGAAGATTACGTTGCATGACTTTTATATGAGTTTCATAGTGTAACTAGCTTTCATGTCTGGCTTTGTTCGGGTTTAAACTGAATAGAAAACTGGGCGTTCGTGTGGAAATTTCAATTTGTTATATCTAAACAGAAAATTTTCTATACCATGAATCGTGCAAAATGAAAATGTATCTCAATTTCTATTATATAAAAAGAAATAATTAAAAAAAAAAACTTAATATGAAAACTTCGAAATTCTTAGATCAAAAAAATAAATATATATTCCGATAAAAAATAAACTTCTAAATCAAATTACAGCCTCCCTTTGCGTCGGACACTCGGAAAATTTCGCGCAGCACAAAAGCGGCGCACGAAAATTTCAACCCGGAAGGGGCAGCAACTCAATTTCGAATTCCGGCTCCATTTCGAGGACTCGACTTCAAAAGCGGCCGACCGCTAATTAAGAAACGACCGCAATAAAAAAGTTAGCGAGTGCACACGCCGGGGGGAGGTAATCGTTGCTTTCGATTGCGGTCAGGGCATAACCAGGGCCGGACCGGGGAGCGGGCGGCCCCTTTGTGTGTGGGCGGGACGGGGAGGCCCAGGGGTTTCGTGGTGGTCTGGGATGGACCGCAGTTATGCGTTTGTGCATCGCATGAAGTGCATGTGTGCATTGAAAGTTGGAGTGGTCTCGCTGCGGTATGGTCGAGGGTTTGGGGAAAATGTTTTTACGGGATTAATTTTGATTTCGAGATCCGATTCGAAAATGTTAATGTCTGTTTGTGAAATTGTTAAGGAATTCAATTCCGGGATTTTTATCTATTTTTCTGATCGATACAAATAGAATCGATTATTTTATGTCCATATGCCACTAGTTTCGGCCATGAACGAAGTAAAATATCTTGTCTATGAAATTTAACAAGAGTTAGTGGTATAATATATAGGTGTGCATCATTTAACTTCTGTCCAATATGACAGTAGACGGGTCTTAAGGCATTAAAATTTCCTTAACACTTCTGATTTCCAGTAAAAAATATTTGGAAATTTTGGCATGTGAATGACAAAAAGGTTCATTGTCACTGTAGTAAGTCACGTGAACTTATGTTTGACTAAATGATGGGTCTATTTTAAATGGTGTTTAATTGCAACCATTTTTAAATTTTATAGACAAATCAAGATTTTTTGTTTCTTTCATGGACAAAGCGATTACATAACCATAGCTTAACACATACATGAAATATCAATTTTTTGTCTGTGGTAAAACTTGATAGAGTTAATGGAATACATCAGGCTCTGTTTATTGATCCGAATCCTATTACATCACACTAAAATAAATGCATTCGAATTTGCAAATCGAGAATATCGGATAGTACGTGCGATCGTAACGAGGATATATAATATTATCGATTTGAAAATAAAAATTTTATCGTTTCAGTGAAAACGCGATATTTTTACAACGCAGACAGGATGAGTCTCTATATAATAACGAGACATTTTTCTCTGTCCACACAGTACTTATTTGACGTGTGAAAATATCGAGTAAACCTTTGTAAGCGAGATCAGCTAAACTTTAAGTGTTTACGATGTCTAGACTGGACCAAGACTTTTACATTCAACGAAGAAACTATGCGTAGCGATTCATGCGAATTTTCCAGAAAAAAATCTATATAAAAGCACCTTTCATTCAACACTAAATAAAAGATATTCTTTGACATTACCATTTCGAACGTGTATATAATAATATATGCGAGTCAGACGTTTGAATTTTCTCGATTTGAATTCATCGAGTTTTCGGTGCGCGTCTTGTCGCGATTTAAATAATTGTCTCTACTTTGAAATAAATTAGATTCTATTTTATTTTGTTGTTAGCTTTATTTTACAGTCAAATACATAGAAATTATATAGTTTAACCACAATGTTAGAATCATGGAGGGTCAACCGGATACATTCAAATAGAGTAATTTTTGTGGTCGAATAATTATTGGAATGATTTGAATTAAAAAAATGAATAGAATATAAGTAAAGATTTTAGTAAATATAAGAGGTGTTTCAAATATATTTTTTTAATAAATTAAAATTTTTATTCATAGATGTCTATATAGACAGAATATTTGAGATACATTTTGACGAAAAATAAGAATCCAATTAAAAAAAGACATTTACGAAATTGCCGAAACTCAACGATTGACTTTCCATTTCTCGTGCACAATAAAAGAGGGGAAGAGCCCGGAATAATTCCGACATACCATGCGCCCAATTGAAAAGAGTGCACCGGACGCACAGACAGACGGGCGGACGTACAAACAGACAGACAGACAGACAGACACCGTACATCGATACACTGCCATGGGGTGGAAGCTCCAGTGTTTCCATGGTGTTTTCTTTGGGGCTCTCCCGCTGCAACTGCGCGGCAGATGCTAATGCACTCGTCCGGTAATTGCACGCGGAAGTGCCCCCGGATCGGGGTTTCGGTATCGTTTTTTCGGAAGTCTGCGGAAAATCGCGAAAAAAAGCCCGGCTCGATGGGAAAAGTTCGGGGGAAATTCGGAAAAGCGAGCGGTGCCGCGCGCCTCATTGGTCCTTTGTGCATTTCGACTGTTTGCTCTGCCTCTTCTGCGAAAGCGTGTTCAACCGAGTCTGAAAGGCTCCTTTCTCTTTATATTCGTATGTACACTTCTGAAAGACTGTACACACAGTTCTGAAAGGTTCTATTTTTGTTTCATATTTTTTCAATGAAAAAAAAATCGGCATTCGCTTTTAGTGTAGGCGCAACGTATAGTTTTGAAAAACCATGTACAGTTCCGTTAACCAATTCATTTGAAATTTATAGTGTATACTTTTTTTTTTAAAGTTTTTTCAATTCAAATCGGACGTTATACACCAATCGTCCAATTTGATCGTTGCACAATTGAACCAACGAACTTACATAAGGCGGCAATAAAAATTTCGATCGAGCGATATATTAACTAAAAAACCCTACGTCGAATCGCATAAAAGGCAAGCGAATAGAAAATTTAAAGCTTAAAAAGCACCAGCGAAGAGATATAAAACTCACCGTATTATCGCGGATCCCGTTCAGCAGCGCATCGGCGTCGCACGTCTGAAACAAAACGATAAATTTTCAATTGATATAAAAATACTTCAGCGACTTTTATGCACGATAAATCACAGCAATAAACGACCATTCGTCGAGCGGGAAAATCGTTCGAATAATAACGTAGCAATTACCGGGCCGGGGGTCGTCCTACATTTGACCCGCGATTTATCGGACGACTTTCATCTTTTCCTTTTTTTTTCCATTTTTTCCGTGCGGACACGCGCGAATCGAACCGCACACATCCCCCCAGATATATAGAGATTTATAATGTGAAAAAATATATATAAAAAATGCGGTCGTAGCGACAAAAAAGCGACGAAAGTCTGCGAGGAAAATCTCGCGCGGCTCACGTCAAACCTTAATATGAAGAGATCAAGACGGATGACAGTGACGCGGAAAAAAGCCGTAAATAAATAAATAAATAAATTCGAAAAATCGACCCGGGCCGTATCTTCGCACCGATGTTACGACGACGACGGTCAACAGTATTATTTTATTTTGTGTTGTGTGTGTGTGCTTTTGCGGGTTTTAGTATTGTTTGCTACGGTCGGATGCGGAGAGGACCGCAAACCGTTTCCAACTCGTCGTAGAATCCCGGAATTGGAAAAGAACGGATGGAGGAGGGTAGGGAAGATATAAAGCATGTATAAAACAATAGTGTACGCATTTGAGAAAAAAAATCGTGAAAAAAAATCTTTTCGCATTGTAGAGTAATTTAGTTTTAGTATGTGCAAAAAACTAAATTTGTGCGTATTCAAAATAATATATTTTCAAAATGATAACTGTTATATACGAATATTATGTTTCGTTTCGTATATTTTCGCAGCGACGTGAAATAATAGAAAGATATATTTTTTCAGCAGATTAAACGAGAACGAGAGAGAGCTGAAAACTTCTCTATTTGACTGGCGTTTCAAGTTTCGCGAAAAAGTTTTTGTATAACACAATACAATTATTACAGTTGCGAAACTTCAACCGCACCATAGGTACTAGTCTCGGATTTTAGCCGACTTTTATTTATTCCCATTACATAAGCGAAACGAAAAACTTCACGTTTCAATACATAAAATTAAAACTTAGAATCGACACCACCATTCTATTACGAAACGTTTATTCAGACTGCAATATATTATATTATACAAACAATCGATCCGTCTTCACATTGATAATTTCAAGTCGAATCAAGGACGTTATGCGCCGTTAAAGGTTTTGCACATCGATCGCTCTCGCTTTTAATATGTACCCGAATTGTGTATAGAGTAACGTAGTTTAGTCGGTTCAAGTTTCCGTACAACAATCGCGCTTTAATTAACCCTTTGGGTGCCCTAGACGAGCTGCGGTCGGACGATTGTTGAGTTGTTGCTACCGTCGAACAATATCGCTCCAGTTTGAAATGTTCAAAACTAAAATCGACACTTATTATTGCCTACAGCCTCCGCGAAGAACATTCGATTCCGAGCCTCTCTCCTCGCTGGCAAGAGAGATTAGACTGTTTCGAATAATAAACGGGTAATACAGTACGTGCCGCCTGAAACTTTCGGATGTCGAACAGTGTATTGTGAAATGGTCACCCGAATCCGAGACTTTGACCTCTGTACTTTTGAGCAGTCGATTTCGAGTGTTAATGGGTTCGGTGTGTGTGAAATGTTCGAGTTTACTTTCGTCTAATGTGCGTTAATGCGTCACAATGAGCACCCATTAAGTGCACATGTGCCAAATATCAAGTGGAGTCGTTTATATTTTTTTTAAATGTATTATACTAGAAACTATTAGAGGCGATTTGTGAGTTGACTAGGGTTATTACAGTAGGATTTTGTATACAAAATACTTTTATTATTATTATATTCAGAAAATAAATAAGATCAAGTACGTACTTAAATTTCAATGTTTGGATCGGTAAGAAAAGACGCACTTGTCAACACGAAAAATAGAAAATAAATAAGAAAAACACTCAAAAGACGAATTCATCACGCAAAATAGAGCGTCGCATAATCGATTTCATAGAAAATTAGTCTCACACAAAAAGAGGCGTCAAATTCGATTTCGAGCATCAGACACTCGACAACGGTAGCAGATAAAGTCGTTTCTAAATAGAGAAATCAATTTCGTCACCCACCCACCACCCATCAACCTACACAGCCCACCCCCGTATTTTTGTTATTGAAAAAAAGAAGAAATAGCAGCCAACAAACACATTCGGGGTCCAGTTTGACGCCGGTTGGGGGGCGGCAAACAAACGCCCGCACAAATATGATAAGTTGTCGGCACTCAACTTTTTATTACAGCATCGTCGTTTTTTCTCTATTTTTTCGTATCTACTTCAGATACAGAGGTCGGCAACTTTTTCAATTGAAAAAAGTACAATATTTTCAAATTATTGTATCAAATATTAACAAATACATAGAATTCATATGAATAACCTTAATGAGTCTAATTCCGTTTCATAAACCTGTAATTTTCTATGTATTTTCTACGCATTATGTACGAGTACAATATTTTTTTATCTATACTCTGAAAAGTACAAGTACAGTATTTTTTTCCGGTGTAAGGGCGGTGTGTGTGCGTAACATAAATAAGGGATGAGCGGCGTCAGGTGTAGGAGTGTCGTTCGAGGATCGAAACGTTTGAGGGTCCTTTTATGGCCGCGTTTTTGACGACTGTCGACCGGTAAGCGGATTTTAATGTTCTCCGATATCGAAAGATCTGACCGTATTCTTTTTTTTGTTTTATTATCGGTCGGGGAGGGCATAAACTTCGGCAGAAGTATCGAATTGAAATCGACCGCGTTTTTATATCTCGAAATCGATTTGTTTCATTTAATTTCGCGTGAACACGCAATATAATCAGATAAGAAATTAATACGGACATTTAACACGCGAAATTAATTCGAATAAACAGCACGACCGCATTCACCCCAAACACCTATTCATCGTCCAATTTTAATTACATCAAGCGAACACACGACGAATTTCATTAGCTAATTACTGACGACGGTTATCTCGGCGACATCTACAACGAAAAGAGACCACGCTTTTCCAGACGACCGCCCGGAATTTCCCAGATTTTCCAAAGAGCGTACTAAAAAAAAAAAATCATAAAAGGCGGGAGCTCACAGTCGGTCTTTTTCATTCGATTCGTCCGAAAAAAGGCGGGAAGGAGGAGACGTTGACCGCGGAAAAGTCGTAGTCCTCTTGCGCAAACTCGAGGGAAATTGCATCGGAGTAAACAAGGCTCTCGGGGAAAACGCAAAATAAACATCGAACGACGGAGTCGAGAGGTCCTCGACCGTCCGTTGCCGGTTTCGAATTCAGCCAAAGCCATTGTCAAAATAAACACTATCCGCATCGGGGCTGGAAAACGAATTAAAATTTCAGGCCGGTTCGTCAGTTTATATACGTTCCATGTACAAAAGATGGATGTACCTTTTACATAATCGATTAATTATAAGGGTGTTCTGGCAAATCCCTGCACGATTAATCTAACATAACCGAAATCTCTATCGCCGAACCGATTAATTCACACGAATATTTTAATCTCGACCGAGAGTTATTCGAGCATAGAGCATTATCGAAAAACCACCTCGTTTTTCACGCACGCGAACGTTTTCCACAATACGAAAACGTTTAATCCCCGACGTGTTCCGCACGAAGCGCGTTAACTTTGCACCATTTAAAATATTATTTAGCCCCGGCTTCCTCTTTCTCGATACACCGCAACATAAATCTTCTAGGGGTGGTATTTAGCCGGGATTGTATAATACTCGGTTGGTTTTCGAAGCGGGGTGCTTTTCCGCACCTTCCCACGTGAATCGTGTGGGAGGTGCGATTTTAGTTGTCTAGCGTATTAGACGTGTTAAATGATCAGATTATTATATGTGACTTCGGAGATTTGCGAGAAATTTATGATGCGTAAGTCTATCGAGTAAGGTTCGGATATTGTTATTTGAAAATTTTAAATATTGAAATATGAATGGTTATATGGAAAAGTTTATATGAAGACGGGTAATGGTTTGATTTTATTGATAAATTATATTATTTAAGTGATGTAAATCTCATAAACCCTTCGGATTCAGAAGTAAAATTAATAAACTTTTATCAGTATTTTATCAATCTGAAATATACATCCAATCCTCTTTTTATGCTGGAGATACGTTTCAAGCTATTATGTAAAAAAAATGTATGGTGTCTATATAAAATTGGAGATAGTATATTTGGATGAAACTTCCATTCAAATATACTTTATAAATAATGTGTAATGTGGTAGAATTTCGCCATGTGAAATCATAAAAAAAAAACGGTTATATAAAATAATCGGTTCTTCTTCTTTGAACCGTGTTATTTCGGAATCGTGTAAAAAAAGGATTCAATATACTAATCTTCGCATTTTCACAGTGACATATAAGTAATAAAATGATAATAATTAATGTGCACAATATGCCCGAAACAAATTCAAAGCGTCATAATAAGAGTATGTTAACACGCGTATCGCGTCTAAAACGCACAAATCCTTGATAACACGGTTGTCGCAAAGATTATTATGGAACTTTTAAGTATGCGAGACATATTTTGAAACACCCTGTGCAGAAAGTGTGAGAGAGAGAAAGTCTCCCGCCGTATAATATACTACATATTCAAGCGAGAATTATTCGCCGCCTAATTTATCCTGGGGACGAAGTTGAACCGTAACTTTTATCCCGCCTATATCAATTATCAAGGCGTCACTTCAAAGGATTTCGCGCGAGCTCCAACTTTCACCGTCGAATCGTATTAAAAGTTTCCATTAAAATATATATTGATGATTTTGTTATATCATGTCGGCGGAATTAATTATAGCACAATTAAACGTCGATTCGTTACGAAAAACACTCATTTTTGTATTGTTCTAATCAGCGCGAAAATAAACGATTATTTTGATCGAGAGGTGCGCGTTAACGACATCGTTAAAATAAAAATGAACACTCAAATCTTAAAAAAAATAAAATACAAAGACAAGATCCTTTCATTATTAATGATCAGTTAATACTTGGAGCGCGAAAAAGGCTGACAATTTAAAATAACGACCCGACGTTCCCGCCAATTTTTCGGCCGGATCGAATCGAATTATTCGGCCACAAACACGGTTCGAAAGTGCCATTTTCGGTCCGCGCAGACAACAAAGACCACACTAATAATAGGACCGGCGCTGCACCAGGATCGGCTGAGGATAATTATAAATAGAGAGCAGCCTTAAAATTTCGACCAAGTCGGTAATTGTCGCAATTCGGACCGCGGTTAAAGGGTTAATTGAACTTCGCCCGGGCGCGCGGTATATACGCGCTGGAATCGAGTTACGTTAGAATGTCGTTATGTTAAATTAATTAAAATGGAATTGGTCCGAATTCGAGATCATTCAAATGAGAATTAGTTGCCGGAAGGTGTAGTTTAAAAAAAATTGTGTGTTTTTTAAGGTTTAAAGTCAGAAAATCGGTGGAGTTTAGGTTTGATCTGCAAATTTTAGCAACGACTACTCGGACGTTATGTTGAATTAATTAAAATGGAATTGGTCCGAATTCGAGATCATTCAAATGAGAATTAGTTGCCGAGAGGTGTAGTTTAAAAAAAAAAGTGTGTTTTTTAAGGTTTAAATTCAGAAAATCGGCGGAGTTTAGGTTTGATCTGCAAATTTTAGCAAAAACTAGCCTGACGTTATGTTACATTAGTTAAAATGGAATTGGTCCGAATTCGAGATCATTTAAATGAGAATTAGTTACCGAGAGGTGTAGTTTAAAAAAAAAACGTCTATGTGTTATAAGGTATAATGTTTGAAAATCGGAGAAGTTTAGGTTTGACCTGCAAATTTTAGCATTGACTAATCTGACGTCGTCGTTAATCTAATGTCGTTACGTTAAATTAGTTAAAATGGAATTGGTCCGAATTCGAGATCATTCAAATGAGAATTAGTCACTGGGAGTTGTAGTTAAAAAAAAATAAGTATGTTTTTTAAGGTTTAATGTTCGAAAATCGGTGAAGAAGGTTTGACTTGCAAATTTTCACATTGACTAATCTGAAATATTGAAAATATGTGTTGAAACTAAATATATTTTTACTAATTAGTATTTCAGATATATCCATCCAAATTTAGGATTAGGTACTTAAAATTTTAGGATTAGGTACTTTAAGATATATTATAGTTCAAATTTTAAACCAAAAATTTAACCGTTTAAACTTGCAATAAAACCTTTTACAAATCCAATTCAACTATCGGAAAGTATTATTAAAATCGTTGTAGTAGCAATCAA
>JAOXNN020000052.1:5768381-5778841 GCA_028571205.2 Hydropsyche betteni | reverse complement strand
TAATTAAAATGGAATTGGTCCGAATTCGAGATCATTCAAATGAGAATTAGTTGCCGGAAGGTGTAGTTTAAAAAAAAATGTGTGTTTTTTAAGGTTTAAAGTTAGAAAATCGGTGGAGTTTAGGTTTGATCTTCAAATTTTAGCAACTAGTCGGACGTTATGTTGAATTAATTAAAATGGGATTGGTCTGAATTTGAGATCATTCAAATGAGAATTAGTTACCGAGAGGTGTAGTTTTAAAAAAAATATGTGTTTTTTAAGGTTCAAAGTCAGAAAATCGGTGGAGTTGAGGTTTGATCTGCAAATTTTAGCAAAGACTAGCCTGACGTTATGTTACATTAGTTAAAATGGAATTGGTTCGAATTTGAGAACATTTAAATGAGAATTAGTTACTGAGAGGTGTAGTTTAAAAAAAAACGTCTATGTGTATAAGGTATAAAGTTTGAAAATCGGAGAAGTTTAGGTTTGACCTGCAAATTTTAGCATTGACTAATCTGACGCCGTCGTTAATCTAATGTCGTTACGTTAAATTAGTTAAAATGGAATTGGTCCGAATTTGAGATCATTCAAATGAGAATTAGTCGCTGGGAGTTGTAGTTAAAAAAAAATAAGTATGTTTTTTAAGGTTTGAAATTTGAAAATCGGTGAAGAAGGTTTGACTTGCAAATTTTAACATTGACTAATCTGAAATATTGAAAATATGTGTTGAAACTAAATACATTTTTACAAATTAGTATTTCAGATATATCCACCCAAATTTTCTAATTACTATTATTAGTATTACTTTAATAGATATATTATAGTACAAATTTTAAACCTTAAATTTAACCGTTAAAACTTGCAATAAAACCTTTTACAAATCCAATTCAACTATCGGAAAGTATTATTAAAATCGTTGTAGTAGCAATCAATGAAAATTTAATTGAAGTTTAAAAGTTTTAAATTGAAGTGAATATGAGTATTTCCTATTGGTTTTTGTGAATCAGTTGCTAAAAAATTGGAAATTCATAGAAACGAATGTTAAAATATTTTAAGATTTGATTTTTCAGTTTATTCAGATTCAATTTGTATTAATCAATGAACTCTAAAATAAAGTATATATTTTTCCAATCTCTGTTATTTAACTGATGCTAAAATACTGAAAAAACAACCAACTAACTGTAAGACCAATAGTGAGTTAACCAATGTCAGTTAAAGTTCGAACGTTAAAGCACAAGTTATTTATCTTCAACCTCTGCTATTTAATTGAAGCAAAAATAGCTAGAAACTAAGATAAAAATAACTAACTAAATGATCAATAAAAACTCTGAGTCTAAAAAATCCCACGAACAACCGAAAAAAAAAAATATCAACGTACCAATTACTCAGAACAAATATCAAAACAGAATAAAACGTAAACGTCGATCTAAAACTCCGACGCAACCCATAACACTCGAACACACTCGTTTACAATCGCATTTCGACATTTGTAAATAAATTTAACACGTTCATGTCCGAGAGCGGCGCATAAATAAGGCGCCGCGACGGCCGCCGAATGTTAAAACTTTTACCGATATGCATTATGCTCTGGGAGAGCCCCTCTTCGCGTGTGCCCCCGAAATGAAATAAAGTAAAACAAAATAAAATAAATACGGCCGTCGTAAGTACGGATCGCTTTATTCGATTCCGTTTTCGTGTCGCATTATGGAGTTCTTTGCTTTTTTTTTGACGTGCATCGAATTCGGTTCCGTTCGTTCGCTTTTATGTGCCGGCTCATTTTTTATTTTTATTTTCGTTGTGTGTAAATTTCACGATGTTTGAATGCAAAAGACGTGCATTTTCTTATAAAGGCGTCGTATTTTACAAAAGCTGAATATGTAAACGCTTTTACGACGTATTTTATTTTGGAAGGATTGAATTCAGATTGGATGCGATCCGAACGAATGCTTAGATTAATATGCGCACAAAATTTTCGAATAAACACATCGGATTTGAGATAAGATAAAATCTATGTATTCTATTTCTATACTACTATAAGTATGAAAGTTTATCTGTGACTGTTCTTAAATAATTATTTTAAAAATAAGGTTTCCACCATGCCCAAACTCCGTCTGATATTTTCAAACATATTCGAAATAAAATTACGCAAAAAATTAATCAATTGGATATATCCATTTTACACTGTTTTATTATATTATATTATACTTGGATGAATCATTGATTAAATTTTCTTGA
Source organism: Hydropsyche betteni (assembly GCA_028571205.2). Taxonomy (NCBI): domain Eukaryota; kingdom Metazoa; phylum Arthropoda; class Insecta; order Trichoptera; family Hydropsychidae; genus Hydropsyche; species Hydropsyche betteni. The sequence goes on along the minus strand of JAOXNN020000052.1, from coordinate 5,776,627 downwards.
AAGTATCACTTGAAATTGCGAGATAAATAGTTCTGATTACACATTTAAGCTTAAAAATTATCATTTTTTCATCCAAAAAATTTATATGAAATTGAAAACGCTTTGTTTTAAAAAAGGAACGTTTCTTTGCAATATAAAATTAAAAAAAAGCATAGCATCACCTCATGACCTCATCGCCGTAATTACAGCAACATCACGAGCCCATTAACATGAGATAGAATAGGCCCATTTCGAAAACGAAACAAATTTCGAGACGGAATCCATAAAGGCGACGTCGCCCGTAAATCTTGACAACTCAAAACAACAAGTGCACGCACATACGAAAACACGAAACCGACACGTTAAAAATAAACTCCCCGAGATCTGGAAGCCCCGTTTTAATGTTGGCCCCCCTGGCATTACTTGGCACGTGTGCGCGGGAAAACCATGGCCTTCCTGTGGGAACTGCGAATGCAAGAGTCGTCCTGTGTTTTATTCCAGGCACGTGTATCGTGTGTGCCAATGGTTTTCAAATAGGGCTTAGAAATTTATGGGAAAATCTTGTGTTTATGGCTTCGATTGATAGATCTGATAATCGCTGGAATAGGAAATTATGTGTTGAGTTCAAATTTTCTGAATAGCGGAATCGAGGTTGTTGGTTTTTTTGATTGACAGAAGAAGTAGATTGTTAGATAAGATATTTTTGATATTGTAGAAGTTTCAAAATAATTTAGATTGTGAAGTTACTTCTTGATAAGAAGGTCTCATTTAAGTTTTGTAATGTCTTTTGACTTTAGTAATTGAAGGTGACTGATTAGAATATAAATTTATTGGTTTGTATTAAATAAATAAATAAAGAATAATTTAAGATATAATTTCCCATGAAAATTACTGAATCACTGATCATCAATATCGAGATCATCTGATATAGTATATCCGATCATTTTCTTACATGGCGAATATGTTTCAGAGACTATCCTGTAAAAAATGTATGGTAGCCATATAAAAATTAAAGATAGATTCTATCAGTATATTTGGATGGAAGTTCCATTCAAATATATTTTATAAAAAAATATGGAAAAATTTCACCGTGTGAAATCATCAAAAAATATCGATTTTTTTTAAATTTAAAAATTATAATTGTATACTGACCGTTTCCGAATCTTACCATTGTGGCATAATGATACATATTTTTTTATACCATGGTAAAAACTGAAAAAAATAATCTGTTATTTTTCTATGAACCGTGTAGAACGAGTTTTCAGTGTACAATATAATCTAAGTTTCTCCAAAATATTGAACGGATTTAATGAGAATATCTCAAAATAGAAAAAAAAGACAAAGAGATAAAGAGACGATTCTAAAACTAAACGATCAATCAACAAAATAAATTCCGAAAACGAAAAATTTACACTCCCACTCAACAATACATCTCAACTACCGAAAATTTGAGAACAACCCTCCCCATCAAAAACAAAACACAAACAAGCTTAGAGAGTAGCTAGTTGCCGAAACTGGCGATAAATCAAACACACTTCAGGCCATAAATTTCAGCGCACGTTTCACTCTTAACACGTGCCCGAGAACTGCACGCCACGGCTCTTCTTCAACACCTGGGTTGGCCGCCCCTGCAAAGCCCGAAATTCGCGGGAATTCCAATGCGGCGTCTGTTTAAAAAGTAAAAATGATAATGCCAACTGTGGCGTTTCGGAAATTTTCGCGTAATGCCCGCTCGAAATTCACACCGCGTTCCCCGCTTTTTTGTGATGCACTAAAATGTGTTTTATATGCAGTCTGGTGCATAAATTTTTCGGATGTATGTAGATTTTTTCGTTAGAAAAATGTTTTTGGAAGTGCTTCGTAAAATACACTTTTGAATTTATAATGTTGCGACTTTTGAAGTGACTTGTAAAACATCTACTAAACACTATGCAACTTTTAAAAATTAATATTTAAAATAAAATAACACGATAAATCAACAAAGGACGTGTTTGTTAACCAAACCTCTTTACCATATCGAAATATTACGTGGCCGGACGTACCATATTCAAATTCACCGTTAACTTTACAAGTGCAACGAACTACACTTAAAAAACTAAACAAAAGAAAAATTTGACGATCGTATTACAAAATCGGAATAGCAAGACTATATTGACCCGAATTTGCGCAAAATCGCGATCTCCGCGCAATTCAAACATTTCATACAGTATGAAACTATGTTAGTCGAGTCGTTACAATAAAGCGTTTATTATCGCGCGATAAAGACGATTCAGAAAGCTGTAAAAATTGTTAGGGGATAATGGCTGAAAAAGTATGAGAGCCATAATTCTAGTACGGCGGATACATTGTGCGTGTTTTTGCGGCTAAATAATATATATAATACTGTCAGATACTTGCAGAGTTTTCCCACCTGGTTGTGTGTGTGTTCGTATATAAATTGCTGAAAGTAATGATAACTCGGCAGCTCTTTGTTTCAGCGTTTTTACGACGCGATATTATCTGGCGCCATATTTTACGCCGAATTACGTTCGTATTCATTGCGAATTTTCTCCGGAATATATTGAATAAACTTATTAGTTGCTATCAGCGAAGAATGTGTGGTATGTAGACACAATGGAATTCGCTGGGGATGTGCGAAAATATTATACGCGGAATATACGAAATATTGCGAACGTTTGAATTTTTTCCGCAAATCGAGTCCGGCTTGATGATATTAGGTAATACGATTCACCGGCAAAAATTCAATATCGAAATAGTTTCATAAACGAATATTTAAAAAAAATTAAACATGAATGAATTATTAAAATAAAATTAATCTGTTAATCGTTTTTTAGTTTCGATGAAAATGGACGATAATTCAAATAAACATTAAAATTTCATTCGAAAAAACTTCCAAAATCAAAAGAAAATCTATCTCTAAGCACTTTTCAATACTTCTTCAAAAAGTTAACCCACTATGTGCGGGTCGCGCCAATTCAGCGCCTCGCCGTGCACATGTCCTTTGTTAACCTCTCGCAAAGTTTCAAACGGCCACAACCCGCCTCCGGTGGGTGAGATCCACGTGTAATGCACACACATAACACACAAAACGCCGAGACTTCGCCGGTATGAGTGAATGTAGGTCTCGCCAACCTTTTTCTTTGTGCCCGTCGAGGGCGAAGTGCCCGCCCACCGGGCTGCGAGTTTGCCCTCGTTAAAAGGCGGCCCTTTTGTCTTTTGTCGTCTATGATAATTTATACGGCGCGCCCTTAATACACACAATCCATTTATTAGGTGAGCTTTCTTGTATTAAAACATCGTCAAAGAGATCAAAAGCTTTTTTCCGTTTCGGCTCTCTTCCGATAGTGATCGATCGGCTTTTGTTTATTAATTTATTATGGTTATATAATCGTTGCTGTGTAGCTAATTTATTTTGAAAATTTTGATTCGATCAAAGAAATTAATTTCGTTTTTGATTGATCGAATGTATCGAAAGGGATTCGATTAGCGATAAATGAAATTATTGTGATATAAGATGAAATGAATCAAATTTAATCTGATCCATTTGCTACAATATATTGACCTAATAAACTACGTCTTATTTTTTATACAAACTCAACAACATAATTCGAAATTTCACAACACAACCAAACAACCTAAAACAATTTCCTTCGACAACATCAAGTTCGACAAGCGACAACTCCCTCACCCCCGAAGCCCCTCAACTTTCCGACACCACCTTCACATGCACATACACACACGCAAACACACACACACACACACACATTTTCGATAAGATAAAACAAACAAGTGTATCGCACTGATTCTGAACATTCAATAACGCTTTCGTCCGTTGTGTTTGCACAACCTCGACGGCGCGGGGCAAATGCGATTAGCGCACATCGGCGAAATCGCTTTGTGCCCGCCATCGAGCGAGTTATTAATTTCGCGAAACACCCTGTACTATGTGCCCCAGTACGTGTGTTTCGATGAGCCGTTCGAACTGTGGGCCGCGTGGATTAGGTGGGTTTGAATTGTTTGAAATATTTAAATAGTCGAAGTTGACAGATGCGGTTAGTGATGGGTTAGAGAGAATTACGGAATTGATAATTGTATAAGAATTATATTCGAAATGTTGGGTGTCGTTGGTCATAAGTCAATGGATAAGAGACGGTTTTTAATATTCAAATTCATTCAATTTAGCTTGATCCGTAGACAAGGAAAAAAATTTGTCGAATTTCCGGTGGATATTTGAAAGGATTTTTTCGCAGTAGATATTGTAGTGATGATGACGATGATGAAGTTGTTCGAAATAATACATTTTGATAACATTGAAAAGATTCGATCGATTGAAGGTTTAAAAAATAATGGGTTTGACTATATCAAATGTATCAATATTTTGTAGATTATTCGAGTCAAATACAAGACTAAAGAGGGAATCGTTGTTTTGAAATCTTTCGGAAATAAATGATTTCAATATTTGATATTTATAAAGTGAATTTTCATTTAGTGTACATCACAAAATGATAACGATGTGGTTGGACGCAATAATTTTAACCAATCATTAAAGCGTAACAACATTAGACAAATGTGACTTTTTCTACTCTAATTTCCTACTAGAGTAAAAAAGGAAAAGTAGACTCTTCCTTTTTTACTTTAATTTCCCTAATAAAACTGATATCTAAACACAAACTTAAGTGCTTCAATACAGTTTCAGTTAATATGTGTTTCAAGTTTCAGCGAAAGCGAACAATACTAGATACCGCATACACTATCTGCAGAGCTGGTTCATGCATTTTCTAGCGAACACGTTCATTCATACTTTCGTGTATGCTTTCACTAAGCTATTTCGAAAAAGCATGCATTTACGAGCGAATGCATGCATTAACGTACCAAGTACTTTGTAACATATACATCCGAACTAAAATCGTTACGTTCACTTATGCTTCCTATAGCAAAAAACTATAAATTTCAAACAAAATAAACCAAAACATATTTTTAAACTTCCAAAGAACCTCCATGCCAAAGTTTGAGCACCACCACCTTTGCTACACACACGATGGTCCGTAATTGATTTTGCGAAGTGCGAGTTGGCGGCACACAGTACACATGTACCGGCGAGAGATAACCCGATCAGCAATAACAAAAAGCCACCACCCGAGTGCGAACATTGCATATTTAACACACAATAATGCACACAATGCGCCGTGAGAACGAATGCAGGTGAGTTTAATTGAAACTCGGCCATTGCGCGCGGGCCGTTAATTGCGCTAACGTAATTCGAGACGAAATTGCAGCCGAAACGGATAATGATGGACGCGAATCGATCACGGCTGTTTTGTGTGGATTCAATTTGAGTTTGGCGTTGTAAAGTATGCAGGTTTCGGTGTGGAGATTGGCGATGTTTTGAAATAATGATGGTTTTTTTATACAAAGTGGCCGCTGAAGGGTTTTCGAATGTCATAATTTGTCATTTTCAATCTATTTTCATTACAGGCTATGGAGATTAAAATGATTACGTACGATGTCCAGCGATGATTAAAATTCATCGAGGTTTTCTATTTCAGTGAAATATCAATTATTGAAATTCAGAAAATACCGGCAATATTTTAATGCAGTATTAATTGATAATGAGTACATCAACGAAAAAAAAACTGCTATTTTTGGCATATCAAAATGCCAGAGAAGCACACCAGCATCATTTGCATCCACAAAAATGTGATATTTTGCGTATTTTATATTTTGAAATTTGATATTTTTCACTATAATAAGAAAGCTCAATAAGTGTTTTAATCATTGAAATAATGATCAAAAATAATGAGTTATGGCATTTTCAAACTCTTTAGTTTTTCAGTGGCCACCATAAATGGGTTAATGATTGAGTTTGTTGATGATTCAAGTTGGGTGATTATGTTGAAATATTATAAATCATTTTCGTATTATATGCAATTAAAATTATTGAAAATTCATGAAAATTATCATATTGTATGATTATGAAAATGTCTTAATTTTCGAAAGACCGGTTACGACGATGTATAAATACAAAATCAGAAATTTCTTCAGTAGCCGAATCAACAAATCAAATTCGGCAATTCCCCCAAAGTACACACACACATACGCTCAAAGGGTTCCCTTTGCTCCATAAACAACGCAAACTATTGCTTACGTCCCAATAATCTATGGTAATTGCGATTGTGTAGTACTGGAACCGCACGACATCGAACACACACACGAATCCAAAGACTGTGTCGCGTTTATTTACACGTTGCCGAGGTCCTCATTAGGGACCCGAGGTTCGTGTCAAAGGAACGACCATCGAATGATTATTTGAGGCTTCCCAGCACAAGTATAAAACGAAGGCCCGCATTTATAATCGAATTAGGTCCGAGATTGATATTCGGAGCGCGAACGGATCGCTTCTTGGATAGATGCACGTTTGCATTCAAATAAAGACGATGATATATAAATATTATATTTTTTATATAAAAAAATTGTCGAAGATTTGAGGCGGTTGCTGCCTTGCTCATAGCAACAACTGAAGTGATTTCTCGATACCTATTTTAGTGATAGGATGTGTATAGGAAGGAGAACCAATTCAAATACGCGTTCTGTACATACTGTGTACCGATCGTCGACGGCCGAATGTAATTATTGTCACGATCAATCGCAACGCCGGCATATTATATTATAATTTGTATGGCGGTCGATAGATGGGCTTGTGATCGGAACTATTTTTTGGAATCGTTTTATTAACGAAAGAATAAACCTTCATTTTTCGGTCGAATGGTTGAATACCAAATTAGAGACGATCGAGTAGGTGTTGAAAACGGAATATTAGTCTTGCCATGCCTGCAAATTAAACCATCATCATTACACAATTGATAATCCCTGCAACATACCGCTGTAGCACGGGCTGGCTATTCGATGATTAAATTTTGCTTTTTGTACATGAGACTACTGAAAGGATGGATTTTAGTAAGTAAAATGGAGAAAATATTTTTCAACTTTTGACGATGTATTTTAGGTTTCATATATTCTGTGTATCATGATGATGATTTTTTAAGGCACAATCGTAGTTTTTATTTTGGGGAGAGAGGAAATACAAATTTTTATATGTAATTCAATGCTATGAAAATATGTTTTTTTTTTTCATTTGAATTATAATGTAAGTAAATTCAAGGCATTCAAAGAATCGATTTAGATATAGCACAATCAAGTCATCTCAATTTAAGTCTCATAATTTAAGAATAGTCTATTATTACTTTTGAAATTCAAGAGGGTTGCCTCCCCACCTCCTCACTCTGGCTACGGTCATATTTTAAAGTGTTAAAAATATTTTAAAAGTGAATTGGATCAGACTGATTCAAAATAGATAAAAAGAGAAGATTTGATAGATCTTCATCCATTGTAGGCATGATGATGATTCTAAGTTTTTTTAGTATTCAAATCAATCAAAGCTATCTTCTAGTTATTAGAAAATAATTCCAAATTTCCGATGATACATCAGAAAGATCATACTTAGAAATGTAATAAAAAAAAACTCTTCATCTAACAACATGTATTATCCCAACTCCAATATTACAATTTCATCATCAAAATCACATACAAAAAATTACAACATTCCAACGATAAAAAATCAACATTCGTCACATACAACGTTAAAAAAAACGAACGAAGGATCATATGATGCGACACGTGTTTAACGGCACAGATCAACGTCCCTCAACATCAAACACAGGATGCTCTTGTTTGATGACCTTTACACAAAGCATCACCTACATACACAGGCCGTCATTGTCTTGTGTAAAACACATCTATGAGGCGATTATCGGCCCACGCCATTTATGAGGATGGCAGGCGAGATTTCGAGCTGATGATGCACTCGAAGGTTGAGGACGTCGAAGAAGTGCGTGGGCGCAACAAGTGGGTGGACTCGACTCTACAAATGGGCGGCAAAACGACGGATTTTCGAATCTGTTGCGAGATTTTTTGTGTGCCGAATTGTGATGTTGCTGATGAATTCGAAAAAATCCGAATAAACTATGCAAATCGATCATTTTCGGTGACGGTTTGTATTGGTTGAAAATCCCCTATATATAATAGCGGATATCTGTCCGTCTGTGTGTCACAATGACGCTCGCGACTTTAAAACGATCAAAAATCGAAAGTCGCCTCAGACCGGGGGATTTGAACCCGGAACCTATTGTACCGTAGTCGAAGAACGACTCCACGACGCTAATCGTCGAATTGAGTCGATGTCTTTTTTTTTTAAATATGAACTATAAAAT
>JAOXNN020000052.1:5755886-5766691 GCA_028571205.2 Hydropsyche betteni | reverse complement strand
CCCCCGAAGCCCCGCCCCGGGCCCCCCAACTGCACACAAAGCCCCCCGAAATCTCCGAAAAGTTCAAAAACGAACCAGATCCGAATCAAAGCGGGCCCGAAAGCCTAAGAAGGCGGCAACGCCAAAAATTTCAAACGCCGGCGGTAATCCCGAACCGGGACGACTGCCGAGCATTCCTAATCCTCTTAATATCAATGAGGCATTAAGCGGGAACGAAGCGAATCCCGAAGCATTACCGTTTGCGAATGAAATATGACGAGACGGCGGGGCCAGGGGGTGGCTGAAACACAGGCGTCTTCATGGGTTTAGGTGTGCTGAAAAATTAAAAGGGAAGCGCCTAATTTTGATACCGGTTCGTATCGAGGGGTGTTCTTGGGGATCGTTTGGTTGATGGTTGTTGATTTTTTTTTTGAAATTATTGTGTGAATCGGAGGTTTTTTGTGGTAAGGTGATGACAGCGATGAGTGACAATGGCTCTGCAAATCGTTCGAAGACAATTCGTCCTAGATGATTTATATAAACGACAATTCATCCAAGCAACAATTCGTTCAATTGACAATTTACCCAAGGAAAGATTCGTCTAAGAGACAATTTATCCAAGTGATAATTCGTCCATGCGATAATTTTCTCAAGTGACAATTCGTCCAAGACTGCCCAAACGACAATTCATCTAAGTAACAATTCGTCCAAGCAACAATTCTTCCAAGCGACAATTCTTCCAAGCGATAATTCGCCCAAGTGAAAATTCGTCCAAGACTGCCCAAACGACAATTCATCCAAGCAACAATTCGTCCAAGCGAAAAATCGTCCAAGCGACAATTCGTCCATGCGACAATTCGCCCAAGCGACAATTTTTCCAAGTGACAATTTGTCCAAGTGACAATTGTCCAAGTGATAATTCGCCCAAGTGACAATTCGTCCAAGACTGCCCAAACGACAATTCATCCAAATTACAATTCGCCCAAAACTCTTAAAACGACAATTCGTAAGGAGAATGAAATGAGTTGGAAAAGCCTCATTTCACGTTTTTACACGTACATTCACGTATTCATTTCATTTTCAGTTCGAAGTTTGAAAACTATGTGATACAGAGAAACTACGAAATTTTCTGTTTAAGATATCAAAACAGTATTATCATACTAAAACCAGGTGTTATAACATATGAAAAAACATTCAATTATGCAAAGATGATTTTTTTTCAATACTAGATATTGAATGTTTATTTGCAATTATTGAAAAATTTAAAAATCTTGTAAAATACAAATTATATATTATAAAAAAATCAGAACGGATTACGTATATAAATAACCTTTGAACAAAAATTAAAAAAAATATATGTTTTGAAAATCATTATAGATTTCAATCGAATAATTAAATCAACATTTAGATTGCTCGATAATGAAAATGTAATAAAATTTGTACCTGTGTATATTTTTTTTATAAAAGAATACTTCAAATTCAGTATTTAGGATTGCATTATTCAATCATGAACGCAAGAGTAACATTATTGTTTTTGTTATTAAAGACAGTTATATCAGGAAAAAATCTTGTAAGTATCTAAATTTTATTTAAAAGAACACGTTTATTATTCGTAAGTAACTCTTTTTCATATGGAAAAATAGTCGGATTATAGTTTTATAACTTTTATTTTTTTAAATAAGGGTGAATACGAGATATTTATCGAAGAGTTTTCTCTTTGTAAAGGTCCTAAAAGGGTTAATATAACATCAGTATCGATGAATGTAACGAAAACTAATGATAAGAATGTTATTTTGGATGTTGGGGGTCGAATTTTTGAAGACCTAGGTCCTTTGCAGGTGAAAAACAATTATAATAATATTAAAAAAATATGTCTCATAATCAGAGCAATTTATCTTGTTTTTTTTATATTTAAGATACAAAATTCACTTTATCTGAGACGAGGAAATAATTTTGAAAAAATCATTAGTTTGAAAACTGACATTTGCGAATATAAAAAACAACCTATATTTGAAGATTGGGCCAAAAGGTTTAATATTACAATAAAAGGTGGTAAATGTTATCTTTTTAAGGTCAGAAAAATTATAATAAATTTCTAAATATGACTGAAATCATAAATTATACTGAGAATAATATAAATTTTTAGGGTAGTTACGAAGAAAAAAATGTTAATTTTCGAGAATGTATGAAAGAGTTAATGCCTGAAAAAATGTTTTATGGAACGTATAAGTCAGTTGTTAACTATTACACAATCAAGGCAAACGTTTTATGTATTAAATCAATAATGACATTCGCTGCAGCTAAGAAATCATAAATTTAAAACAAATAAATGTTTAAAAAATGGGTTGATTTTTTTGTATTAACTAATTAAAATTTTTAAAATCTCATTCCAAATGTTAGAGAAATGGAAAATAAATAAATATAATAGATTTTATTAATCAAATTCTTTTTACTTATTAACAGTCCATTCAAACGACTTCATAAAAAATTGAAATCAATCTATTATATAAACACAATGTCGATAAATTTAAAAACTGCCAATAATCCCAATCACACCGAACAATAAACGACTCTTCGATAAAAATACTTCATACAAAAACTTTTTATAGCCTTTTTTTCAGGAGGGGCCATCCGACAAACCCGTTCGTTGTACACAATTGAAACGATTCATAAATTACATATTAATGCCTCGGCCATCTTATGGGATCACCGGCATTTCATCACATCCGCCGTGTGTGCTTCAGTTTTATTAAATTCCTAGAGCAAGCCTACGCTTCTCAAACCGCGGTGCGCCACGTTTCGAACGAAAATCGCGATTTTTTCACATTTGAGAAGCGCCCGAGTGCAAATGCAACGTGCAATATTGGATTTCGTCTAATATTAAAATTGTTGCCGCGGAACGGTCACGTTCTAAGCGCGTGATACGAACGAATTATTGAGCGCGGCGAGGTTAGAATGTGAGCGATCGTCGCACGGAGACTGATTCGTGTTTAATGAAATAAAAAAAAGACTGGTTAGTTCCTGAAATGATAACGTCGTTTTTAAATCCTTTGTTCGCCGCTGAACATAGCGGTTGTTTCAGCCAATTGGTGGAGATAATTCTCTTGGGCAATTTTTTCACCGAGACGGTTACGCGTTTCTCGGAAAGAGTGATGGGATTGCGAGGGAGGGAAAAGAATGTTCGCTTATTACAGGAATTACTAGCACCATCTACATATTGGAGTAGTATAGATTTAATAATTATTTATATTTTATAATAATATTTAATTTTTTTTACTGAACAGAATCGATGATTTGTAAATATTTATATAACTAGCTAAAAATGGAAGCTGTACCCGAAATATACTATGAAAATTCCGTATATTGTTAAAGATTTATAATTTTGACCTATATATTCATGGATATTTTTAAAAATTCATAGTGTACGGATATTTTATCCTTTATTCTTTATTATTATCACATAGTTTAGTTTGAAGAAGGTAACAGAAAACCATCTCTATAAAAATATTTGCAGGAAAAGTTATATTCAGCATTATTGATTATAAGAAAGTATATTTTAAGATTTTCACGACGAAAATAGAACAAAAAATATGACAAAAATAATAAAAAGGAATACAAAGCTCATAAATCCTTGATTATATAAACCACTACATTGATTTGACCTAATATTAAAAAAATCAAATTTAAAACATTCATTATAGAATATTTCAAAAAATATTCACATTATACTCGAAAAAAAAGCGATTATAACTCGGAGCGAAAAACATTAAATTTTCCCATTTCCCGATGAAAAACTGATCGTTTGCAAAAATTAAACGTTCGCGAGCAAGCGCTAAGCCTTATTAAGGTCGCCAATTAACCGACCCGCGAAAAAAAAATTATATATCACCAATAAACTTTTAATCAACACACGAAGAAAATATCGGCTGCGTAGGCGAGCTTTTAATTAAAAAAAGAGGCTCGATTGAAAATTTAATAAAACACCGAACAAATTTACACAGAAGGCGAGTGCGCGGAATTATTAAAACGGACGACCAATGTGGAGGTTATATTTATTGCATTATTATAATAAGGCTTTTAGAAACAAACTCATCAGATTCGGCAAGAAATTCTAAAGTTGAAAATACTTGAAATTTTAAAGATTTACAAGCATAACGCGATATAATATGAAGTCTTCATTGGATCGAATGTTCATTCAACAGTTATTCGACACACCCACGAATAGGTAGTATTTTCCATGTAATTATTTATTATATTATAATAATTATTGAAGTCTCGAGACAGAGAGACGCTAATTGCCAGTGACTCGATGAAATTAAGCCGCGCCCGTCATCGGGGGATCGCTTCGTTATTTTTCATGAAAAGCCTTTTCACGAACACAATAAATTTGTATGCCCGAAACAAAAAGCCGACTCATTGTGGGAGGAGCGAATAGAGTATTACAAAAAATATAATATAAATAGCTTGTAAAACAAACCAAGTTAAAAAAAATTAACCCAAGAAATAAACATTTCTTTGCGAAGAAGCGCCGAGATGTACGTAAAATATCAAATATTTGTTTAATTTTGTGATATTAAAAAAAATTGGAATTTATATTTTGAATTTCAAGTTGATTATAAAATTAATTTTGAAATCAATTAAAAAAAAAATCAGCGTAAAAATTATTTTTTTCAATAATATTAAAAGTTGGATAATTTTTTTATTTGGATTTGAAAATTAATAGATGCAATTAACTGTGCATTAGAAAAATATACGATATGTATAATTTTATGTGCAGTAAAAAATTAAAAAAAAATGATACGTCCAATAGAATGAATAGTTTGTGCATTAAAATGACAGTAGTCGCCAGAATAGTCTTTCTCTACAGTCAATACAATACAACTATTAACTGTCAGAGTCAACGTTTACTTTTGAAACAATGAAGATTTTTTTAAATTTAGTTTGTTGAGAATCTAATTCTATTATGAAAGTTTGAATAATGGTCGTGCTATTATATTTCGTCCTGTTCACATTTGCGGCGTTGCCGTACTTTATTTAAATTAATTCTAATGCAGGTTAATTCGTTTCAAGGCAAAGATACTTTTTCGAATGCACACATTTTAAAGCTCGTGTAAAATGCACACGCTATTTTTAATCCACGTTTAAATTGTTCCCAAAATTAACCCAATTTAAATATTTTCAATTCAATCATGCATAATAAAATTTATCAATCGACTTTCCTACATATAAAACACCTACCTTCGATGATCAATAAAATCCTGAATTTGAAATATAAATTCAATTTTAATTAAAATTCAGGATATAAAATTTATACAAAGCGACGTGCAAAAAAAGTTTCACGGCTATAAGATTTATTGAGTCAGAAATAGACTAAATAAGAGTTAAACAAAAAAATGGGTGCCCTTTTTTATTTAAATTCAATTTCGCGTTCCACCCCCTAATCCCACCCTCGAATCCAGTGGTTCGCAAATAAAAATAATAGCGGGCCGTTTTCGCGTAATGGAGCGGATAAAGTGCGCAAGTGGGGGTCGGTACAAAACGGCTTTGACATAATAATGTCTTAAATTAATGTTCGCGTTTTATTGCTCCGTTTCAGGACTCGGCGATGAATAATTAAGCGGGAAAAGGAACGTGGAAGAAAAAAAAACGGTCCATTTACGCATCTCGACGCCGAAGACAGAACGCGGCAACCGGCTTTTCGAAGTTTCGCGCGTTTTTCGCGAATTTTAATTAAACGTCGCCGAAGTGGTTCGGCAGTTCTAAATAGCGAGACTCTAATTATTTCCGCTGCAAAGTTTGCGAACTACTGAATTCACTTATTCTTTTGGCGGGGCTCTTTCAATCTTGACGCCGAAGTTTGCCATTCTTGGAGTCGGAACTTTCTGAAAAGTGTCGTTCGACTTCTCGTACGACAACTGTTACAAATATTTTCAAATGGACGAAACGTGTTTGAAAAAAAAAGCTCCGATATATATATTAGGTAATGAAGTGGGATTTTATTGAAAAAATATAGAAACGGCTTAAAATGTGTGTGCAATCGAAAAATAAAGTTGGCAAGGTTAAGCCTGATTTGTAACGACTATTAAAGTTAAGAGACACATGAGTTGATAGTCTGATTTTGTAAAAAAAAAAATGTTTTACAAGAGATGTTATTTCATTTATAAATTCTTCAAAAGCTACTTCTTTAATCGTACAAAGTTCTTGAACTATCGATGATATCGGAAAACTCTTATACTAAAGTGAAAATTATGTATAATAAAATAATGATATAGGTAAACGAAGCAAAATTAGCCAATTAAGTTATATTAATTTAAATTCGAATATTAAAGGGCAGTATGTTTTTTTGATAAAAAAAAAATAACCAACGAAGCATATCAATATTGCCCTTTCATAGCGTGAATTACGACGCGAATTTCTCAGAGCCTCTGCGAAATTTTAAGCGCCCAACAATAATAATAAATTAATAATTTCGACACGGCACAAAGCGACGCGCAAAGAAGTTGTTCAATGTAAAATAATAATAAATACGCATTATATTTTCTCTATATAAAATTTTCCGGGGCCCCGTTTCACTTTCGGCGCCATAAATTCGAACGAAATTTAGAAAACGGAAACGCGCCGATAATGGAGAACCCCTCCCCCCCTCCCTTCCCGTTTTCTCTTTCTACACTTCCCCACACCTCATGCCCCCTCATCTACGCTGTAATAATAAATAATATTCGCAAATTATCGCCAATATTAGTTTCTTCGCGCTGGGAGCCCCTGTCAATCGAGACGCATCGGCGATTCTCAAACCTCCTCTTTCGGGGATAATTAATGACCGTTCCCGGGCCGAATTCGGAACGATTTAAATACGCAATCTTCAAAAATAATCAAGCGAATTTATTCATAGGAAAATTGGTGTTTTAAAAAAGACGAAAAAATGTCGTACGTGAACTATTGAGTATTAGTATATAGGCCCGATGTCAATAACATCGGCAGTGGTTTTGTTAAGAAACGGAAAATGATAAAATGTGAAAACCCGATTATGTGAACTCGAAATGTGTACCCGATTTGAATATTTAATTAATAAAACCAGTTCATTTGTTCATCATCATCATAAAAAAAAGTCGCGAGCGTCATCGACATAGAAAGATACACAGACACACAGACGGACAGACACACAGAAACCTCTATTATATATAGGGGATATGAAAATTCACGTATTATTTTTCGCTTTTATGAAAGACGAAAGGGGCTGAAGGCGTCATTTTTTCACGCTCGCGAGTGACACTAGACATTTTATTAAATAAAACTATAGAAAATCGAATCGACGCGTTTAGAATTTCAACCGTACATTTTTTCGCACGTGAACTCCCCAGGGACGGGACGCATACGCGTCACACATCACATCGTCCATAATAAAATATAAAATACAAAATGGAATAAAAGGGGTGTGACGTGACGCAGATTGCGTGACATCCTACGGCCGATTAGTTCATACGCTGAAACACCTGAAATACGAGGCTTCCCCGAACGAGATATCCTTCTTTCGGCCTTTTTCGCCGCCCCTTTGATCCTTGCGGATTTTCGACGGAGAAATTTAATACCGTTCGAGTGGCCCGACAGTTTCGTATTCGAAAAAAACCGTTAGAGCTTCCCGTTTGAAGTTCGCGGGAGTGGATCGAGCTCGAGTGGTGAGGCCTAATGGCGGTTTGTCAAATGTACAACGCTCGAGACGAGTTCGTTGAATTTCAACATATCGCTATATAGAAACGGTGTCGCTTTTCATTGTTTTCAATCGAGCGACTTTCAAAGTGAAAAAGTTTTCAACCATCGTTACAGATCCGAAGGAATTCCCGAAAATATTTATTACGCCATAAGAAAAGCTCGCGTACAATCAACAGTTTCGGACGTATGCGAGAAGTACGAGCCGTTAAGTCGAACGATGTCTGTAATAAAAACGGCGCATATGCGAAATGAAGTCGATCGAATGTTTATGCTAACAACATGTAATACGGCAAAAATAAAGCGTTTGGAATACGGCCAAGAGATCGACGCGATACGGCCGGAAAGTTTGAGAAGCGTTTCCGAAAATAGGTCGTTCGGATCGATCAATAAATAAAACGGTTTTATCGATGCATAAAAAAGTCGCATTTCGATAAAACCCGTTCATTGCGCGTATAATGAATCGAAAAAATACATAAAACTGTCACGAGTTAAGAAATTAAATGATTTTTTGATGCGACTGTGTTTTTTTTAAGGCGTTAGTTCTCACCGATTCGAGCGATAAATTATGCAGCCAGTAGATCATTATTATTTATTATATTTTTTTCAGTATTAAAATTTATATTCAAATGGTTGATATGATTCATGAAACGATCAAATCAAATGGTTTAGTTTCAATTTTAATAAAGTTGAATAATATATTTATAATACTAGCGTATTCAGGTTAGTTACGCTAACTTGAACCCACTAGGGCTTGGCCCTTCGGGCCTCGATTTGTGGGCCCTTCAGACCTACCCCCAATCACACCCACTAATATTTAGTTGTAGAAATAAATATTTTAATCTAGATAGATAGATAGATAGATTAGGTCAATACATAAGTTTCATTGTATTTTTTTGATATTCAAATATTTTTCTCATAATAGTTTATTGACGGAAGAAAAGTTTATTTTGCAAAAAATTCTTCATCGATATCACGAAAAGACATTATCTTATCAATGGATTACATAATGAAAAAAAAATCTCAAATCAAAATTAAAAAAAAAAAACCACCAAAGAAATGAAACAACTCTAACGCAATACAAAAAGTCGACAACCCCCAAAAAGCGTCTGCGATATGACGGACGTGCGAGATTAGAAAATCGCAAAGTCCACACGAAAGACCGTACACTTTCGCACATTACACACACACAAACGTCGACTCGACACTTTCGCGTAGGCATTGTGCACACTGTCTGGGCGAGCGTGTGTGCGGCGGGCTTTTGTACGAGCGTACGTGTACGTAAAAGCGTTCGGCGGAGGCTTTTATCCGCGCGCCAGATAAGAAAGGGTTGACAATGATGAATGAGTCAACAATATGAAGAAAAAATATGGTGTGCGCCTTTAAAGTATTATACATACACACATGCTAGACGACTTTACATTGTTAATAAAATATGCGCGCTGCCGCCGCGGATAAATTGCTCCGATGGACATTAAAATGGTTTTTTATTGTGATATACTGTGTAGGGGTTGTTTATGGTGTTCTTTTTTTTAATATTGTGTTTAGAAAAGTTATTATAAATTGCGATGGTGCGTGGCTCGTTGGGAATTGATGAAGTTTTCTTTGATGTGATGTTAGTGTTAGTATACGATTTTATATTGAGACTATTTGTAGAAAAATTCCAAGGTTTAAAAAAAAAATGCATCAAATATTCATTTTGTATTATCGAATTTGTTAAAGTAAAGTGCTTTTAAGAAATAACGTTTTTTTTTTTCATCTGAAAATTGACGTTAGCAAAATAGCTTTCTCGAAAAAAAGATTTAACATTTTTATTTGAAGAATGATACAAGATTTAATTCGAATTTCAAAATCAACCGAAACGAAATAATTTTAGATAAATTCAATATTTTACACTTCAAATTCAATAACACGAAAGTATTATTAAGACCGTTGTCTAATGAAATCAATAAGAATTCATAATAATGAATTTCATTGATAACTATGACAATGGTCTCAATAATACTTCTTTAAAATATAAAAACTGAAAGTTGATTTGAAAAAAAAAATGTTGAAACGCACGAAATATATTCAAAATATAATAATGCTAAAAATTTATAATCAAAATGAAAAAAATATTAAAAAAGCTACCAGATTCGAACCGCAATAATAAAGTAATCGGCAAAATTGAGAGCTTACTGCACAAGAGAAGATAGATAAGTAAGCACAATATAAGGAGGTAGAGCTCCAAAGTGTAGAGAGATGAACCAGTGCCGGGGATTATTCGGGAAGCCGGCGTCTCCTCTTTTATATATCAGATCGAGATTAAAATCTCTCCAGGTATTTTATATCCGTTCGGGTATTCCGAGCAGGACGTCTGAAAAATATTTCCTGTGAAATATATATAAAACGAACGCGGCCGCAAGCCCTTCTAGGGAATTTCAAACGGGCGCACAGAAGACGGCGGCAAAAAATAAAATGAAAATAATATATACGTAAAAAAAGAAAGAGCCCGCGATGATAATAAAAAAGGACGATATAATATAAAAAAGGAGGAGGACGTCAGCGCGGTAAGGGAGGAAAAAAAACCGGAGAAATTCATCTCGGAAATGCGGTCTCATCGTGTCACGGTGGAAATATCCAGAGCCTGCCGAATATTAGACATGTCTTTAGCGGCAAATGTGATTTAAATAACGACAATAAAAAAGTAGTATCTTGTGCAAGGATGGATATTAAATTTTTATGTATACCAAAAAAAAACTTATATAGAATTTTCCATTATCACAAAAATCTGAATCATTTGACGTTTCATTCGCATCTGCGAATTAATTGATACGGCGGAAAATTTTAAAATTGGAAATTCAGAATGTCGCCATCACGTCGGAAACTCTAACCCGTTTCATTAAGGCTTTCCAACGGAACAAAAGAGAAATTATTATACAGTACACACTCAACTATCCAAAATTAATTATCTATGACAAAACACACAAATATAATTGAGAATTCACAGTGAAAATTTAAGGCCAGGCGCCCACAGGCGATTAGTCGCGGGGCGATTTATAATGGAACATATTGTTTTAGATTGAAGTGCGCCCATATGGTATATGGGCGCACTTAACCTAAAACAAAGTATTCCATTA
>JAOXNN020000052.1:5739173-5752973 GCA_028571205.2 Hydropsyche betteni | reverse complement strand
AATGGAACGCATCATTTTAGGTTGAAGCGCGCCCATATAGTAGATGGGCGCACTTGACCTAAAACAATGCGTTCTATTTTCGCGACTAAACGATCGCCGCGACTACAAATCGCAGTGGGCGCCTGGCCTTAAACAATGCGTTCCATTTTGGCGACTAAACGATCGCAGTGGGCGCCTGACCTTAATATCACAAATCCAAAAATAAAATAAAAAACCACCCGACCACACACAAAAACAAATCATAATAGCACTCTAAGTCCCAACTCAGAAAAGTATCAATGTAAGCGGTCGTGCAATCCTCCTCGGATTAGTACCGAAACCGATACGCCGAGTTAACCCTTTGCGTTCCTTCCACTCCGAGAACGGCAACTTCGGAGGCTTTAATTGAAATCATCGGGAGGACGGCGACCCTCCCGAAAACCCACCCCCGGATCCTGCATCGTTGCACACTTTAATCTAAGCCGCAGCTTTGTGAATTTTAACGGGAAACTTAACCGGCGATATGGGGGGGCAGCGGGCGGTCGGGTGGCCGTGTCCCGGTTACGGGTTCGGCCCCGGCTATTACCGGGGCATTAAAGGAGATTATTACTTTTAATCCCTCCGGCGGCGTTTCAGTTTTAAATGCGGGTTTATTTTTCCGCGGCGAGGGCAAATAAAAGAGTCGGAGGCGCGATCGCGAGACGAAGGGGATAATGGGAAATCTTCGAAGAGGGCGGAAAATTCGAGCTTTTCGCGAAAACCGTGTCGGGTCCGATCGGTGTTTTTATCGGTCATCGGCAGGATTTCGATAATTAAAACGAAGAGTATCGATTCTTACTTGCGTATAGGGTCCTTCAATAGGGACGTTTGATATTTGTTGGGTTTGTTGTTAAAGTGACATTTGTCAATTGTTTAAACTACAAACACAAAGTTATTGAAAATTGGACATTCCGAATACTTGTCACCAAACAAATCTGCGGTGGAAATTTGAAGGATGTCATATGCTATTAAATATACTTACAAATGAAAAAAAACTGTTGAAACTGTTGAACTGTTGCACAACTTGTTTTATTTAAATTTTAATCGATTATTAAAAGACTCTTTGATAGTAAAATTTGATCATATTGTACACGTTGTTTAACACTATTATCTTCTATGGTGATTTGCCGTACATTGACAATAAATTTAACAGATGTAACTTTAACAATATGGCTGTTATAACTTGACAAATTTTGAGCGTCCCTATTGAAAGAAGCTATACATATATGTTTATGATTAAATTGAATAATTAATATGAAATTTAAAACTTTTGATTCAAAAAATAAAAATACTATTCATCGATTTGAATGATGTTTCAATTTTTAATCATGAAAATGAATAGAAAAAACTGAAAACTATATGAACTGGTCCGTTTTCCGATATAATATTTTTACAACTCCTATTCAACGGATTGTACTGAGTAACTAGAATTGACTTTATAAAAAAATATTAAAAAAAATTCAATATAACCTGGACAAGAGAGCGTGACAATGAAAGCATTAAAAAATAGGTTTCGTGTGACCCATTTACGCTTTCGAAAAAATAAAAAGCGTGAGTTTGAATTTGCATTCGACTTCGGCCCGTCGAAAGTCAATAACAATCGACGAAATAAATCGACACTTCGGCGCCGCCGAATCGACGAGTCCCCAAACAACACGAAAAATAAAGGGAAAACCCCCACCGACGACAATTAAAACGGAAGGCCTTCTCCGAAAAAAAAAAAATTAAATGAAAATGGAAAAACTGAAGGGCAAAACGGAAAATCTGGAGCGCGGACTTTTTTACCCCCGGAAAAAGGGGAAAAAACGAGTCGCACGCACGAGAAATTAATGGCCGAAAAGAAAGTGTGTCTGAAGTTAATCCCGGCTGAAAGGTTTAAAATACAAAATCCCGAAACCGAACTTCTCAGAAGATCGCATAATGTGCCCTCGGTACGTTCATAAGTAAGTAAGGGGCGAAAAAAAGTGTTCCTTTCTCTCTTATCCGTGAAAGTTTAACCGACGTAGGAGGAAAAAAATTCGTCCCCGCTGCCTTTCGGAAGAGAATCGAGAAGACGTAATTAAAAGTTTGAATGGAATATGCTGTGTAAGCAGCGACTATTCAAATTTCGTACGGGACTCATGAAGGGCGAACTCTAAGAGTCAATTTTAGAAAAGAGCCCGTCGAAAAAAAAGATTACAAAGTTGTAAAGTAAGTGTAATTTCTCATCGCGAAAGATTCGACGTTGCGAATTACTTCGCAGAAAAAAATGCGAGTAAATATATTTTATAATAAATAAACTTTCGCAATGTTTAGACAACTGTGCATGTGTACATATTTGATGAGATTTTCTCGTCGTCGTCTGTGTGTACATGATTATTTAAAAATCTCAAACGAATGCTTAATAAACAAAGAGACATCAAAAATTTATTTGAATTTTATTCTGACTAGTTTTCAATTCACATACTTCAAAACTCGATCAACATTATTGAGGAGCTATGTAAATTAATATTGAAAACAAATTTGAATATCATCATCGAACAAAAGTAAAACAGTCGTTACTGAATGCACCACCAAATATTTACATAATGAATTCTGTCAAATAGAACAAATTTGTCAAATAATCAAGGTAAACGAGTATTTGTATTTCTCGACTGAGTTCACTCCTCGCACAAATCATATGAATTAGAAAACGAGAATCCACCCAAGTGAAGAATAGATTCAACAGCATATAATTGATACAACTCTATTGCGATACACAAAGCCAAAAGATAAAACACATCCATCGCAACCTTTCATAGAAACAAAATTGAATATTGAAAATTAGCAACGGTCAAATGTTGCAACGTTGAAGCGCAAAGGATGCGCTCTGTCGCAATTTGCAAGCCTTTGACATTTTCGCGCGTTTAATCTTTCGCGACTTTTTCACTCGCGAAATGTCAAAAGATTAAACGCGCGAATTCGGGTCACAAACATATAACATATACCGCATATACTGTGAGTTCTTGTACCGCACACTCAATAGAGTCATACAGAAAGAGCAGAGGAATCTAAGCTTATTTCGATATGAATACTATTTTTTTTTGATAAATCAATTAAATATTGAATTTTTTATATCACGACAACAATTTTTGTTTTTCATTTTTTTTTCAGTATTTTAATTCACTCTTGCTCAGTATTTTGATAGAACATACTGTGGTCAGTATACATTATCAATACTTTCGACAATATAGGCGATAATTTTTTAATGGGGCACAATGATTATTCAATTGAAAAATTTAAATATTACATAACGAGAATTCAATATATGTATGGCGAAATCAGCTGAATTTCCCCGATGTTCCGTATGAATGCATCACATACGAGTGGTGCAACACACATATGAAGCCTTTTGTATTCTTCGCGCATGCACTTTGCAAAGCTTGCACATTTCAGGTGTGACAGACTCGTCTCGTTAGATGCATTCAACGAAAACTGTCTGCGAAATCCGTAAATTAAACACCATTGTTCTGCTCCGACGAAGGGGTCTAAACAAATTCTGATACGTACGTATTATCAAAGGTTCCGACTTGTAAGACAATTATTGCATTATACAATTCGAATATGAAAAACGATATATATGTATAAATATTAAATGGCTTCCAGGCTAACAATACGGTAGGCACGTTTCCATTGACGTGTAAATGTAATAATACAAAATATCTGCAGGGATTCGCCCTTCTCGCGCTTCCCTTCGAAGGGAAATAATTTGATTTCGCGATTGGATTCGTCCTTTCCGATCTCCTTGGCGCCGTGACGAAGGTCCTCTGTGATCCTCACCTGACCGATCTTTTACACTTTCGATCGTGCATTATATAACGTTAAGACGTTATACACCTATTTGAATAGAAGAGAAAAAAACCTCGAAATTAACTCCGTTTATTTCGAATTTGTATGAAGTTGATTAGTTTCGATTGACTCACGCGCGACGTCTAGACACGAGTAATTGGTTTAGAAACAAGTGTTTTGTTTTAAACAAGAGTGGGATTTCAATAATTGATTTGGGCGAAAGCGAATCGAAATTGTGATCGAATTCGGTTGAGGTGAATTCTTGTTTAATTTGGAAAAATTGGCACGAATCGAGAGAGCTTACGCAATTATTATGTGCATATAAGTGCGAGTTTTTTACATATAATTGAGAAATTTCTCTATTATAAAAATTGTTATTTCAATCAACTCATTTGTTATTTTAATTGTTGTTTCGAATCTTATTATAGTACCGAAGAAGATTTGATAATATTTTGTTAAAATTTATATTTAAGAAATTCAAAGTAAAAAAAATGAAATAAAACTATACAACTTACGGTGACGTTTGTTTGAAGAAGCAAGAATAAAAGCTTACCTGGAACAAAAAAAAAGAATTGAGTAAATATTGAAATAGAAAACAATCATACAAAAACAAAAAAATAAAATAAAAAAAACTCATTCGAAACGGGCACACATATAAATAAATATAACCGAAAATTAAAATAAATACGGCCACATTTCTCGAAAAAAAAAAAAAAAAAACGCTCCCAACACCGAATCAATCGAATCGAAACTCGAATCAGTGAAATTACATAACATTTCCCATCGAATCCCATATAATAAGCGCGCATTATTTCGGGAGCAATGAAGCGTCGAACTGAGCAAACAGCCGAGGACCGAACGCAAAAATGCCTCGTTCGTGAAATTCCACTATTTGCTCTATAAAGAGAACGATAACCCGGCTACATGTATAAAAGCAGAGAGGAGACTTTCGGGTTTTCCCTTTTCTCGCAGACTCTTTTTCTTCGTATCAGATCTAATCACGCAAACAATACACACACACACCCGAGCCGAAAGCTGGAGCGGTAATCAGAAGGTAAACGAGCTAAGAGGAGATAGTTCTCCTTTCTTGGAGCTCTATACTTATCTAATATGTCGTTGGGTAATCTTATCTGGGAACCAGGAAGCTGGTACGTGACCCACCTAGGTGACCAGGTTCCCAGTCGACTTTCCGGGGACTTAGCATGTCAAAATATGTATTCGTTCGATAAGAACTGGGGAAAAGGTGGTGCTCCAGATAGATATTCGCTCGCTATCATCCGTCAGTCGAAATAAAACTTTATAGTGGGTCTGGTGGAGGGAAAGAACCGCTGGGACGGGTCGGGAACAATCGGGACGCACGGCAAATGATATTATATAGCAAATTGAGTGTCGTCTTTAAAGTGCTCGAGAGGAAAGTTTGCAAACAAAACAATACAGCTCAAAAGTATCAAGTACTCTTTAAAAAGAGATGGTTCTCGAAAACAAAGATCGTGAAATAAAATACTCCTTTCATTACGTTTTTATTTTTACGATGATACGTACCGAAGACGTATCGCTCCAGCGAGAAATAAATAAAATTTATATCCGCCATAGAAGGAAAATATTGCATTCGTAAAACTTTTCATTTATTTCGGAATATCAAAAAAAATCACATTTAACATTTAACTCATATTTTAATTAGACACCGAATACGACAGAACAAAAGCCTTTCGTCAGACATTAAGCCCGTTAAAATCACACCGGCAAACAAACGAAAGCTCCCGAACACAACAGGCATTCTTTAATTTGGGCAAACGACGCACACGAGCAAATCGCATTATTCACAACGGAGCCGAGTTCAAAATTCAAAGGACAACCGCGATAATAATAATATTCAATAGCGAACGATACATTGTCGCAAAGCCGAATTTCGTAATAACGTATACAGGCCGTATTTATTTGCTCGGCGTATCGGCAACGAACTGGGGACCCAAATCGAACTAGGGGTTATGTTTGCGCGTAAGCAAACCACCCAAAAGCCCACCCCTGTTCAACAAGAGGACCTGCTTGCGATATGGAGGATGTTGAATCAAAACTCACAATTTCCACTCGAGTGGGCTTCCGAGAAAAAATATATTCGTTTTTTCGTAATGTAGGTTAGATGGAAAAATTTTATGTTGAATCAACACTGTTGTGTACATCGACGATGCTATTGAATTTTGAGTTATAATAAGTGAGTTTTAGGTTGAAATTTATTGATTATGCATATATCTGATCCTCTTTTTATACCATAAAAATCATTTCCGACCATATAAAAATTTGAGATAGGTCCTATCAGTATATTAGGATAGAACGTTCAACCAGATGTATTTTATAAAAAATGTATAATGTAATTTTTTTATTTTATTTAATAACTATAACTATAACAGCATCTGCACCGAATCTTACCATTGGGATATAATAAAAATATATATTTATTTTTAAAACGAAAAAACTGTGAAAAAATATCGATTCTTCTTCCTTGAACCATGTAGTAAAGAGAATTTTAATTATAATGACAAAATTTAGTTTTACAAATTTCTCAGTAGGTCCCGAAATTTCGGTTGGTTTTTCATTTTGTAATGGTATTATACGAATGTATTTTTTTTTATAAATATCGAAGATTAAAAATCGTATTGATGATAAAAATGATGAGTTATTAGTTTATAGATATTGGAATTGGTAAAAAGTATAATAAATCGGAAATAATAAAAAAAAATTATTTAGTCATCAACCTAGTTTGGAAAAGAAGCACCGAATTGAGCCTACTAGTAAAGAGCAATGGTAGTATCGCAACAGCACACCTCATACAGAAACGATGGAGATACGACGCCGTCGTTGGCACAATAATATTTGAGGTAGTGTGCTCCCCGCGGCAATATGATAAGAGGAATCAATAAGTAAAGAGGATATCAAATTTTCGTCCGTGTTGCCCGGGCAAGGAGTTCCGCCCACACACACTGCTCCCACTTCCTCTCCTGGTTGATCCTGGCCCCGGGACAGCCGAATAAGATTTACATTAATTTGCATACTAATTGGAACAACAACAATCTATGTGGAGCACGCGAACGTATACGCGCATACATTACAAGTTCGACTCGGCAAGAACGACTCCCTACACAGAAAATTCATTATTTTCGAATTACAAAAACGCCCATTCATCACTCCTCCGCATCGAAATTAAATTCCCGACACCATAACCGCGAAATGACCCAACAATACGAGGATCCGAAGCAGCTGCGCCGCATTGCTGCTCCAGGTCCTCCCAATCGGGCCTGCGGTCGGAAAAACGTCCCTCGCATCCCATCCGGGACACGGCCTTATCCTTGGCCCGCGTCCCGACCGCATAGCGTCCCTCGGGATCCCACGGGACTAGATAAGGTGGCACAATTGAGTGTCGTCTAATTGGCGCAAAGTCGTCGGATCGAATGGATCGCGGTCGACCGGTAATCCGGCTAATTCTCGACCCTTCGAGCCGGGACCTTCTGCTCCTTCTGCTCGAGTTGAGCGGTTCGACAATGGGCGCCATTACGGAATAAGATGGTCGTTGTAGTGGTAAAAAATGGCCGCGGTCTATTTGCGGACCGTTGAAGGAGTTAAGCGGGAGCTCGGTCGGATATATACATTCGATCGGCACAAGGAGCGTTATCAACGTGTCGATCTTTTTAAGTGGAGTATATTCGCGACTTGTATATATGTTTGTATACCAATGGATTGCGTCATCAAAAATATATTATGCTTATGACAAAGAGTTGAATATATAGAATTGCAAGTGGTATTGATGATGAATATATGATCTATTAAGTACTAGTGGATTGTACCCGGCATTTCTTGAGCCTGGCGTTTCTTTTCATTTTAAAATGGCATAAAATCCAGTAATAAAATAATTTTAATGATACAGTAACTTTTCTAGATGTGCAACCAATATATTTACAAAATTTCATTGTAATCGAATATGCAGTATAAACATGCATAACTAACACACACACATTCATTTTTATTTACATAGATATTATATATTAATATTTTTTTCAAATGAATATTTAAAAGTATTGTAAAGACTCTTTATACGAACTTCATGCCCAGCATAACACGGATTTGTATTACACGACGTTTTTACGGAACCATCTAACAGTATTATACGATTTCCAAGTGTACTTAAATCAAATCAATGAATTACAAAATGAATTGCACACTAATCAAATCGGATATGAGAACACAACGAAAGCACAGTTCGCACTGCACTCATAATTCAACGCAATCAAATCGACGACAAAGAGAGTCCAATCCGCATCATAATACCGACCGCAAACATTTCAAGTACCCCGGCGAAATCTACGGGTAGACTAAACGCCCTTATTTCAAAAAGAAACGTAAATTGCGGTGACGGCAATTTGGCTTCGGACCGCACATATGCGGGCCACTAAATTGCTGCAATTGATCCCCGCGACCATTTGTCGGAAATAAACGATTCCTATCTTTGTGGATCGACGGATCGATTCCGAACGCAGTTGTGTAACTGGTTCGGTTATGTGTGATAGTAAAATTTCAATCTGCATGTGTTCCGAGCGATTAATTTGCATCGAGTGCATTGCGGGAATGCGCTCGATTAATGCGGCTTGATGGGGAATGCGGCTGGTGAGGTTCTCGCTTTAATTTCAAGGGCGGTTTGTATGAAATTTATCGGCATTCGAAGGCCAGAATGACGATTAAGATTGCTTTGTACGGACGTGATCGGGAATTTCACAAAGGAGATGAATTATGCGATAAGAATCATTGTGACGTGGACCGTTATTAGGGCCGTGGTGTAATGTCGTTTTGTGCCGTTGTCGGCTGACGAATGGCCGAATATAATACAAATAAACGTTTTTAAATGGGAATTATGCGATTCGGGAACCGACCCGGCCTTTTATTGTGTTTACGAAGACTATTTGTTGTATTTCGAATTGGCTCAGTTTTGAAATAATTTTAGCAAAAATAAAATTTATTTTTTCACAAATTATAAATGTAATTCGAAAAATAGAAAATCTTAATGTTCTTTAATTAAAATTTCAAACTAATACATGAGTTAATATAGTCAGTGTGATAAATATTAAGAAAGCAACATAAGAAATATTAACATGTTTTCGTTTCGTCTGAACGTATGTTTTTTATTTAAAAAAAATATTATTAATTAAAATATGCTCGTTACAAGCAAAGAAAATTAAAAGTGTTTTTATAACGAGCCGAAAATTTTGGATTCGAGAGAGTGAGTATTGTACGCGTTTACATAAGAATTTTAAAACTCGCACATAATTAATAAGGCGACCTTTTGTCTGTCGAAATTTAAATAAATCTTATAAAAATAAACAAACTTAAATTTACATTTCGGAGCTTTTAGCAAAAAATTTACATTTCAATCTATTGTATGGTATTTATTTTATCAAGAATAATTAATGCGAGCGTTTTAAAAGATACGCTCACTTTTTGTGTTAAAAAGCTACTATCAACGTTAAAATGATAAAACGCTTAATGTAACAAGACGACTCTGAATATTATAATATTATCAGAAAAAATATTTCAGAGTAACCTTTTTTTAAATATATTTTTTTTTTTTTTAATGAAATTTTCAAATTGCGATAAAATAAAATTTGATTTCAGATTCAACGTCACTATTGCGAAAAAATATTCGCTATAAAAATAATGAAAAAATTTAAAAGGCACTATAATTTTTTTGCAAATACAACCTTGCAGCATTATGTATAAATATAAATATATAAAATCTGAATAGTGTACAAAATGAGAGCCTCAATTGGTGACTTCGCGCCATTCCAAGCGGGACGCGCGAAAATGCACCCGACAACTGCAATTCCGCCGCAATTTTTCAAATTCCCGGAAACGAATTCAACGATGCAACTGCAACGCGTCGAAATGCACCACACACGTAGGTATTTAACAATAAATAAACGGCGAAAGAGCCGAGACGAACGAGCGGTCAAATCTTACAGTAAACAGTAAAAAACCTCACACCGACAGTTTTAGGGGCATCGAACCGAGCCGAGGAAAAAAAATGTGAAATTTCGACGATTGCGGCAACAAACAAGACCGAAAAAAGGAGGAATACTTTTCGGGTCGACGATTGAGACTCACCGATTGCACGGAAACGCGTATCAAAGGAATTTCAGCGTTGAGTTGTTTACGCTGACGGAAAATATTGTATACGAAATGTATGCGAACGCATTCTGTATGTGTGCTGTTCAATAGAACGATACGAATAATACATGTCGGAGTACAGTGTGCTCCGAAAGTCGTTGTTAATGTAAAAAACATTCTGGAAGATAGTAATGACGGGTTTTGTTTTCAGAATATTCTCCGTTTCTATATTGAATTTTCATTCAATATATTTTCGTATAAAAGAAAGATTAATGATTAATTTTTTTTATTTAATTTAATAATTAAGATTGGTTTTAAAATGGGATCAATATATTGATTCAATTTTTTTGATAATTTCGGTTATTTATCAATTTTTAATACAGTTGAAAATTATTATATTTTCTATTGTATTTAAAATGATTCTAATGTAGCAAATTTATATTTTTTAATAATGATTTTAGGACATGCTGTATATGGGAGATATAGTATATTGATATCGAAGATGTGAAGGGCGATACACTTTAATATCAATAAATATACGAGCTTTTCCGCGTTCCACAAAAATATATACGCAGTACGGAAGGCACACAAATGAAAATTCATAAAAGAGGTATTTCAAATAAAAAAATATCGTGTTGAAAAATGCAGCGCGGAATAATCGAAATTTTATTCAATTTAAAGTTTCGTTTAGATTTTGCGGATTGAAGTTTTTCATTTTTAAAATGATATCGAACAATATCGAGCTTCGAAACATTTCAGTCCGAACAGATAAATGGAGAATTTTGAGTGCTCGCTATCTGCATTTTCACTCCACCAATATTTTACATGTTAAAAACTATTTAAACACACTCTCGGCCTAACTGTAAATACGAACGCGTCAAAAACCGTGGTTTTACAATTAGTGTTCGGCGAAAAACACTGATCGCGTCCAAATTCTTATTTGAAGAACTAATGCGTTTCGAAACTCCCACCGACACAATTCCAACGACCGACCTTGCATTTACCAAACATCGAACACGCACAAAACTAGGTTATTCCAAGCACAGACACATATTTAAATTATCGACATTGGATCAAAGAATACATATCAAATAAGCAAAATTGATATGCGACTCGCGCGCGCTTTTCCGCCGCCATCACCGCCAATTTCCCGCAAGTCCCATAAAACCGCCATAGAACAACTCTGCGGAATTCGGACCGAGCTTGCATACTTTGGCCTCTATGCGTGTTGTTTTCGTGTCAAGTGCGACAATGCGTTAACCCATTTCGGCCGGGACGGGTCATATTTGTCATGTTTTACGAAATCGTTTTCAATCGTTGAATCGTTGGGTGTTTCTTGTTGAAATTTCGGATGGAAATTGCCGCTGCATCGTCGCCGAAGCTGTGTGCATTGTTGCAGTTGTTGTGTGCATTATCTGAACGCGTCGTCCGTGGATAATGGACGTTGGCCGGAATGTGGTCGTAATCGCGGCGACCTGCAGAGACCGCACTCAACTCCAGGAAGTGCACAAGACCGCCGACTGTGCGAGATGGGCTATTTTATCCGCTGTGTGTATAATATGTACTTTCATTAATACGAATTTGTTAAGAACTAACTGCAATTATGTATAGTCGTAAGGCGAAATGTATGCATCCCCGTTTTGACGCGGTCAATAAAAAAATTAGCTATGACCGCAAAGTGGTCTCGTCAAATGAAAAGAAAATGATCTTAAAGAGATTTAGAGTCAGAGAAAAAGGGAAAAATCTGTTGTTTTAGAAGACAGTATCGGAAATGAGGATGAATGAATATCATTTTCGTTAAAATGAAGAAAAAATTCAGTAGGTACTGAAGAGGCTAAGTAATAATTCATATTATGAATCTAAATACACGTTTTTTTCTATGAATATTAAAATCAAATGTATTTTTGGGTTAGATATTATTTTATTGATAGAAAATAATAAAATAATGAAAGAATTCTGTTAACTGAAACGAAAAAAATCGCATGAAAACTAATATTTTTTCTATAGTTCTATTCTTATTAGAAAAAAATATTCTGAAAAACATTTTCAATAATTTCTGTCTATGTATATTAACCCAAATACATTTAAAATGATATTATCTACTATTAAAAATTGTTTGGAGTGAAAAATCGTTAATAAATACATGATATTGAAAAAATATGTATGCCAATTATAACTACTAAATAATTTTTTATATGAATACTTTTCTCTCATTTATAAAATACATTTTAGAACTTTTTTACGCAGATTTTCCCGAATCAATCTTCGAATTTAGTACAGATTCAATGTCCTTGACAAAATATTCACATTGAAACCTACCACACGTTTTTTTTATGAATCCATACTCTTTTTTCACGCAGAGCGTATCCATTTCTTAAATCACAACATTCGTACATCATACAACACGAAAACCGAGCATTCGTACATACAAAAAAAAAAAAACACCACCCCCCAACACAAAACGCGTCCAATCAAACGGCCATCTTCTCAACGCACGCAAATTAAATTTCAATCACGCAAACAAAAAAAGAACGAAAACAATCAACGCCCAGTTCCGATTCGCCCCCGAAACGGACAGGCGGTCGAAGTTTCGGGTTAGCGGGTCGAACCCGGGCCAAAGTTGGTCGTCCCAACAACCTGATAAATTACTATCACTGGTGTGTGTATGTGTGTGTGTGTGTGCGGTCGAACCGTCACTCAAACCGCTCGTTTGTCGGACGCAGACGACGCTCTGGGCACGTGGATATAGCGGGTACTCGGAATACCTAGATGGGTACTCTGCCGAAGCCAGATAAACCCGGGTTGAGCGAGTTTCCGCTTGCGGTCGCCTGCGTGTCGCGAACGGGTGTACTAGTGAGTTTGTTTGTTTGTGTTGTGTATATATATTTTTTTTAACTTAAATTGCAACATATTTCTGTAAATGATTGGTACGTTGATGAGTTTCGTATGAGTTGTTGTGTTAAAAGATAGTGCGTTTTTCAATATTGTATGATTTGACTGTGTATAAAAAAAATGTAGATTGCGCTTTAAAACGAATTGCGTGTGAATTTGAAAAATATACGATGTGTATTAAAGAATCTATAGGTTATGTTAGGTATATTATAGACGTTTACTGTAAAGTCGCGAGCGTCATCGAACAGACGAACACACACACAGAAATCCGCTATTATATATAGGGGATAGTGTGCAATTCAAAAGTATAAGTATTAGTTAGTGTGCAGTATAAAGTGAGTATTAAAAAAATATGAAATGTGCAATAGAAAGAATAGTTTGTGCATTAAAATGACAACATTACTAAAGCAAAGTCAATCTCTACAGGTTATACAATACAAGTCAACTACATTTAAGCAATTAAGTCCATTTTTTAATCAATGTTGAATTTGTTTGAATTCAGTTTATTGCGAATCGATTATATTATGAAAGTTGTGAATAATGGTTGGTATTTCGCTCTGTTATAATGCACGTTTATTCATTTTAAGGTAAATATATTCTTTCTAATACACTCGTTTTAATGTTTTAATGGACATTTTATTTTTTTAATACACACTTATTTTATTTAATGCTCAGGTTTAATATACGTTTAAATTGTTCCGAATGTTAAACTGTAACGAATTCATTTCTCTGTATCGAGTAAAATAGTGATTAAAATTTAGGATTAAATATAATTTAAATAGTGTTTTTGGAATTGAAAATTGATTTATGTTACTTTCATTTATAAAGAAACTCAAAAAAACCCGTTATGAGCTAGCAATTTCAAAAAAATGAGTTGAATCTAGATTTAAGTAAACATAGATTTCCTCTTTATAACAAAGTGAGTAAATAAAA
>JAOXNN020000052.1:5698291-5728658 GCA_028571205.2 Hydropsyche betteni | reverse complement strand
TTTTTTTTTTCTTTGGGGGGGGGGGGGGGGGGGGGGGGGGGGGGGGGGGGGGCAGTGGAGGCTGTTCTCATTGGCGGGGCCCAAGAAATGGCAGCTCGGCTCATATTCGATATGCAGCTTATTGATTCGACGATTTGTTTTGTTTTAGAGAGGTTGTTATAATGGTTTGATTTATTTTAATAGTGTGGTATGGTTTTTTGATAGATGGGTAAGTTGTTTTCAGTGGTTTTTCGAAACTTATTTTTTTATGAAAAAAAAAAATTATTAATTTTTATTGAAAAAAGTATAAATTATTATTTTCGTTTATAATTTAATTCGATTAAATCATTTTTGAAATAAAATTAATTTTTTTATATTAATTTTTCATTTACATAGATGTCACTAAAAATCATAAAAAATTATGTATCAACACCTAATTTTTTTTTTTTGATAATTCATTCCAAATAAAATTATTGATTATACAGATTTTCATGAATACTATAATATTCCAAAATACTGTAGAAATTTTTAAAAAACATTTCATGTGCTATTCGGTTCGATTCAAATAAAAATATTTTAAACACGATACCAATGCTTACGTAAGACAATTTTCGTGGTGAATCGAACAATGTTAAATCCCAATGTACATATTTTAAACGATACTCTCGTATTGAATCATCGGCAATTTTACGATACGCAAATAGGCGAGCAATCATTATTTATGGTCGGATCGTGACGTGTATCTAAAATATAAACGTCCAATAAACTCTTATGCATACTTAACAATTTCCCTTTCGAATTTTCTTTATAAATTACACAAAAATTCTAAAAATAACGTTTTCCAAAAAGGAAAAACCGTCAAAGTTACATGTTGCGTTATATCGTAACAAAAAACATTTTGAACGACTTGAATACTAAAAAAATAACGAATATAATTATCGAATCAAAATGAATGAAAATCGGTTTCGATTCATCCGTATCTAAAATGATAAATTATAGGTTTGTTCAAATATTTATTAATAAAATGAATCACCATATGGTGTTATGGAAAAACATGAACGTCGATTATTTTTCGTGTGCAAACTTTAAATGTAATTATTGTAACTTTTGTGTGCACAATTTTACAGCGTGTTTAATTGGCGCATATCCGACGAAAATCGATGATTGACTATTTAATTGGAAACATATGCGATCCGATAAAATTCTGTTCGTAATTATTTTGACTTGGCGTTTTAGGGCAATAAACCGTTAGTGAAATAATTCATACGAATTTAATACACAATAAAAAATCTGCATATTTATTCAAAAAAGTTTTTAATGAAAATTTCAATTTTTCAAAAACAACAGCATGGTCACATCTCTCTTAATGGGGGGGGGGCGTAGTCCCAGGGGGCGCATGGGGCGTTGCCCCATCCAAGCTATGTTCCGTGAACCGGACAGCACCGAACCGCGACCGCAAAACCCGAAAACGACGGTCAAAACAGTTCATTTACCCACCAATGTCGCAAAACAGCTGACTGCCATTCGAATTTGGCGCTATGTGGCGGCGCCACTGTCTATGCGTATGATAAATATGATTTAGAAAACGATAAACATATTGTTTCCATCAGATTAATCTGATTTGAAAATTTTTCAAAAATATGTAATACGTGAAAATCCTAATAATATATTCTGATTTAATTTTGCTTACGTTCAGTCTCCAGAATCGTGATGATATTTCTTAGAGCGTTGCATCTACCAGATGATGGTGGATGTTTATTTTTCGAAGCGTAAATAAATTTGAAAATAGACCGTGAACGTGGTGGATCTGAATAAAAAGCTAAATGAAAATAAAATCGGCCATTATTAATAAATAAACACGTAAAGGAAGTGCGGAATTAGAGCGGGCTCATCTTCCACTTAATTCGCAGGTCGTAACGAGACGTAATTCGACCATTGCGCTGCTCACAACATTGAATTATTTTTCACTAAAAACAAAACTATTACTGTCATATTTTTCGCATCACCTTTTCCTAAAATTTAAAGATACATTATTTATAAATATAATCCAAGAGATAAATTATCATAATGATACTGTACTTGATTCAGTTGATAAAAAAATAAATAAATACGAAATATTCATTAAAGTACACAAATATATTTACGAAAGCTCCAAAATAATTTATTTTTAAAAAAGGTAGTTACCGCCGATAAGAGTCTTACAATAAATAAAGCAGTGTGTAATTGCTATTTTAACATCGGTCAATATAGCTTACACAGTGGAGGTTCACTTTTAACCTTTTGCGGTTTAATTGACCATTAAGCGTTGCTCCATTTCGAATACATCACAAAAGTTTTCGCATTAAAATAACTCTCCACCCCTCCCCCCATTATCCACCTACCTGCCCCCTCGCCCATGCTCCAAACTGGAAAATTCTTCCTTTGGAAAGATTTAAGGGTTTTCCGTTCATTGATTTTCGAGTCGATTATTCGCTTTTTCGATTACTTTCATATAAAATTTGTTTAATATAATACCACTTTTTTGCGGTTCAAAGCAATATAAATCTATACGAAACGGATTTGTATTTATTCTTTTGGAAAATATGATATATGAACAATCATCGCGCAAGTAGCATATATAATTAACGTCAATAAATGGAATAAGACAATATGAGGCGTGCTGATAGTGGTTAATTGAAAACAATCATGGATTTAATAGACGAAAAAAACAACAGACTAAATTAAGATTTATCGTCCGGCCATTAGTCATCAATTACTCTACTTTGAGAACAAGTCACTTTATTATTATAATGTGCAACACAAAGTTGCATTGAAATTGATGTTGAATTCCTTTATTCAGCGTGTGAAAATTTATATTTATTTGATATGGAAAAATATGAAGTTTGTGAATGTTTTAATATATAGCCCTTTTTCAATCTTTAAGGTCTTATGTTCTATAAATATTTTATGTACAATTAATTTAAAAAATAAATATGCTTCGTTAATAATGATATACAGAATATTACATTAATTTCAAAACTGTAATGATATATTATAAGTACTTGAGCAAAAATTTCCATTTTTTCTCATTGCAAAAAGAAAAAAATGCTAAAAGTAATAAGTATTCTTAATTTAATAATTTCCAAGATTAAAATTACTATATGACTTATCAAATTTAAAAAATAAAACATTATCGCCGCCATTCAAAACAAATATCAACACATTGCGTAATTTTAATATTTTTCTTATCCACCAACACGTTTAAAATTATTTTAAAATATGATAACACGATTAAACGCGATCGAAATGAAACATTCTAACCGAAAATAACAAAATATAAACAGGTAGGTAGTACAAATATGATATTAAAATTACAAGTCACAAGTTTGTTCTTCAAGAAAATTGCAACATAGCGGCTAATTTACGTAATTTTTTTATTCACAAACTATTTTAACAATAAAAAACATTACAAACACTTCATTTAATCGACATATATAATACATATCTAAACAATTTCGACCGACGTTTATTGCACCAACCAACTGTCATTGCGGTTATAATATGATTAAACACGAACATAATGAAATACACTAACATATTCGAATGAACGAAAATGAACCACAGATCGATATTAATTTGAATTTGTAATATTTCGCTTACATTATATTTTCGTGTGTGGTTTTTGATTGGTTCGTTGTATTTATAACGTGGAGTATTCCTTTTGTGTTGCGCAAAAACCTATTTATTACACATGTACAAAAAGATATGGAATTCAAATAAGAACGAGGCTGGTACAAATAAAAACGTAAGCTACTTTATTCGTATAATATTATAGAAAGATATGTTAAAATATATTTGTACAAGGCATATTCCCTCGTAGGGTCAATCTTTCGATTGACGTTTTTAATATTTGATGGAATTTTGGATGTGTTGATTCATTGTCGTGTGTAGAATAGATGAAAATTATGTGATGAATGTTGTAAATTGAAATGATCGGTTGGTGATGTAAAGGTACAATGGTATTCAAAGGATCGTAAAAGATAATTAATAAATGGAACCAAAAATAATATTTGTTCTTTATAAATCTAATAAAAAAATTGACGATGAATGAGTTTTTTTTTTTAAATCGGCGGGGATATAAAAGGATTGGAAGAGATTTTCTCTTGGTAATAAATGGAAATTATTTCGTATGATGATGATGATGATTATGATTATTATTATTATAATGGTGATGATGATGACATAACGTGATGTGGTTTATAATTTTATAGATAAGATCTTTTTTTAAATCATTAGGAATTCTAAAACTTTGAAGAAGATAAATACTGAAATTATGAAAAAATTATTTCAGGACGAAATATTCAATTTAATTCAATTAATTAATTAATATTCAATTAACGACACAATATTTAGTTTAACTTAGAATTTTTCGAAAACACTAAACCAATGACTTGTTAAAATATACAAACAAGTATTATATAATATCATATATTAAAAACGATATTAAATTTACTAAATTTGAAAATCTAAATTTACCACGTATCACTAAATGTTTTATATGTTTTGACAGACTTACAAATAGAACAAGGCTTCTAATAATAAATAAAATCAATATTATTTCCACGAACCTATTCAAAATAAAATACACCGCGTTCCACAATTAAAAAATCTCAAAATAACAAACAAACCCATCAACAATTCCCATTCAACAACCTTCCGTTTCGTCAAAAAGTAAATCGAACATACGTTCCGTCCTCTTTTTATAAATGGTTCGGCGGAAAAACGCGAAAAATAAAATAAAAGGAATAAGATAAAGAGAAAAAATGGAGAGGACTCGCAGAGGAGGTTCGGTGAATTTATTTTATTTTGTTTCATTCATCACAGTCACATTTGATGACTGCGCTATCTCGTCTTCCGTAAAATGAAAGACGGCAATTTGAATTATTAATAGTTGTTCTCCGAACGGAATCTCTATAATTTCTCTCTCTATCCCTTTCCGACAATGGAAGAGATTGTATGGAATTTCAATATCTCTGTCCCTTTCTGGCAAACGCGTTATTTTATCGTATTAAAATTATTGCGTTATAAATCATACTTATCCGACCTACTTTTTTGCCTGTCGTGAAAATTTAGTAAATTGAAACGCTCGACACTCCCATCGTGCTCGTTTTTATCCGTAGATCGATATAATCTGATTTTTTTAAGGTAAATTTACATAAATGGACACCTGTCGACGGTAATGAAAATATTAATTTTTTAAAGAATATCGATCGCATAGAATCGAAAATTATCATCGAACGATTGTTGTAAACAATCTCGGTAATTGTCTTCGGACATGCAACTTTTACATTCCAATATATTATAAGGTTTTAATTACGCTAACGGCCAAGTCAGTTTATGACTTGTAATTAAAGGCCCCAGATAAAACTGTTTACGTGTTTCGAAAACGTTATCATAGAAAATAATAGGAAAAAAATATGGGACGATCAAACAAACGGTCTGATAAAAAAATATATTATAATGCTACACTTTAGAGCGTCCATTTTATAAAATCGACCTCATTATATATAATGTTTCATCGATGAACATAAATTACACGAAACGCTGAACACACGATAATTAGGATTAGAATGAAAATTCTCATGATTTAATATGCGTTTTACTGATACATAAAATAACAATTACGCTCGGAAAATAATAAAAAACGAATCGCCTTAGAATAGTTTCTCACGTTACACGAGTACCTTTTTTTTTACATTGTCTGGTATTACATTCATCAAAGTAAATTACCCTTTGATGGGACTGGTTTTTACCTTTAACTCACACTCTCATCGCAAACAGTACCGGATTTTTCTCGCCATGTGCGATCGGAGTGTGATGTAATACTCAGGGTTGCATACACAGTACAAACATTCGAAGATTAAGAAAAGTCAATTTGTTCTCAAGTGTCTCGGTCATGTTCGGTCATCTCTTTTGTACTTCATAAATGTACAGGATGGTTAGAGAGAGATGTTCGGTTTCTGGTTTAGGGGAAATATCGGGGTTGGCTATAAATAACGTGCTCAGTAAAAATTTAATGATGGCCATTATGAAGTGCGATGAACTCAGTAACGTTACGACCTTCGGAATACTGGTTCAATTCGAATAGCTTAGTTCCTTTACATTCAACCAGATGGCATATCTGATAATATTTAATAAATTTTCAAATCATAAAAGGACGATTCAATAAAAAAAAAATACAAAATTGAGTTGTTGGATCATATTATTACATGAATTTCACATGAATATGATAATTGAATTCGAAAACGTCGAAACGAATTCGCATATTTTCGTTACGATAAAAAAATATGTAAATGTAATCAAAATCGATCGAAAAAATACAGGCGGTTCGAAACACGGCTGAATTTTATAGTTTTTAAAATTATCAAAAGATGACTCTGCATTATTTGTAAGTATAATTTTGTAATTGAAAAATCGATATAAATAGCGTAACGCTGTACTGATAAGTTCAATGTTTAATTCGAATGAATCGGCGGAAATTTTCCTTTTAGTATAATCAATGGTTTGTCGAATACGGTAGAAAGGTATTTCATATTTTTTTGCGAAAACCGATCGTGTCGAATTTGCACTTTTTCTCTGTGCGCCGAAGCGTGGGGTAATGGCGTAATTTTCACGGTCTGGCAATATTTTTAAATGATTAATATTAATCCATTATCGAATTTCATCAACGAATTCTCTTAAATATAAACATAACTGATTTCATTTAAAATAAAAACGAATTCAAGGTATTCGAAACGAATCCGATTACCCAAGAGAACAAACATATCGATCTTCAAAATATATTTTTTTATTCATCAGATTTTTATAATGAATCAAAAAATTATTTCATATAACTTAAATTGTATAACATATGAAATACGTTCATTAATTTCAAATTCGAAATAAAAATTCCATCACCAACCGCAAAGTGATAAAACGCTCATATTTATGATTTCGTTTAAAATATTTTTTATCAAAAATTTAAAATTATATTATTCATATGACAACCCAATGAATCAACACTATCAAAAAACAAAATTTCACGCAAAAAAAAATTCAGAAAAAAAATTCCCAATTCGCACCCTAACAAGTTCTATCGGAAAACATCATCCAAAAACCCCGATATGCTGTACCGAAAAAAAACCTTTGACCCTCCCCAATAAAGTGGGTGGAAAATACGGTCGTTTTCCCGCCCCCTGTACAGGCCACGTGGTCGCCACGTGGCCAGACCGCTACTCGCCCACAACACTCTCGCGTGACAACCGCAACGTGCTCGGACGCGTCACGCACTAGTGTCGACAACCTTTTTTGTATTTCGCGCCGATTGTTTGATCGTTTCGTGCCCGTGAGGTTGGTGTGCGTGGTTGTTGTTGGATTGAAGTGGTATGGTGTGATTTCTGATTTTGAAATGAAGAATTTTTTGGATCCGATGTAAGGTGCTTTTGTTTTAGAGTGACGCGAATGTGGTTCATCCGCTATATATAATCACGGATTTCTGTGTGTGTGTGTATACACAAACGTGTGTTCGTATGTTCGATGACGCTCGCGACTTTAAAACCACGCGTCGATACGATTATTT
The DNA here is from genome assembly GCA_028571205.2 of Hydropsyche betteni. Classification (NCBI taxonomy): domain Eukaryota; kingdom Metazoa; phylum Arthropoda; class Insecta; order Trichoptera; family Hydropsychidae; genus Hydropsyche; species Hydropsyche betteni. The sequence continues at coordinate 5,721,082 of JAOXNN020000052.1, read as the reverse complement.
TTTTGCGTCTGTAAAATTATTCTTCATGCGTATATGGTCTTTATGCGTATACATAACGTTCATAGTATCATGCTTATGAAAGCGTCTCTATTGACTTATGCAATACGTCGAATATTACGCAGTGGAAAAAATATTTGAATCCTTTATTCATGTATATAATCACCGATGACAGATGTCTGTGTTTGTTTGTGAGGCTCTCGACTTATCGTGCCAATTTAGCTAGTATGCCATTCAAATGTAACAGCTATAATCGCTACTATGCGAGCTCCGAATTCAGCTACTCGCTATTATGCGAGCTCCGAATTCAGTCTTTATGGTCATTATAATAACGGCTATAATCTTATCCTATATAATCTTATATTCTGGAAACATTTCGCAAGACCACGGTTATAAAATATGTTTGCACACATTCAATTTTTGTTTTATTACATCACGCAACGGCACGGTTATAAAGCAATTTCACATAAATATATTCAATTTTTATTTTATCACGCAACAGTATGGTTATCAATTCACACCCGACGTTATCAATATCGCGCCTATACACTACTATATAAACGAGCACGACGATTCGCGTCACCCTAACACCCAAGCACCAAAAAAATCGAACTCCAACCGACCGAGAACAAACCTCGCGCACCCCCACACCGATTCTCGCACACCCAAAACAACCATCGACACCCACCCACCCACCCCCGCAGCCCGACACATATAATATTTGCGAGTCGACCTTTCGAGCCGCTTCCAACCTTTCCGGTGAACCGCGCGCCACTCACGTTAATGGCGGCCCTCTGGCCGAGGAGTCGCAGCCGGGGCCTGACGATGACCTCTCCTCAACCCTGGACACGATGTCTTCTTTCCGCCCTATAAAACTCCGACCTGCGTAATTCCGGGCGATGTGCCGGTGTGTGTGTGAAGATAAAAGGTCGATTATGTAATGGCCGTGTTCTGCGTTGATCGACGGCTGAGGCTTTGTGTTGTGGATGTCGCGGTTGATGATTTTGAGATTGTTTTGAAATTGGGCGCGTTTTAATTAGGTGATATTCGATATTTAGTTTGATATTTTGTTTAACGCTTTCAGTCCCAGTGTACATTATAATGTACAATGAGGCTAGGCGCCCACTTGCGATTTTGTAGTCGCGAAAATGGAACGCATTTTTTTAGGTTAAAGTGCGTCCATATAGTATATGGTATACGGTATATGGGCGCACTTCAACCTAAAACAATGTGTTCCATTTTCGCGAATAAACGATCGCCGCAACTACAAATCGCAGTGGGCGCCTGGCCTAACTTGAGTGGTGGTTAAGAAGGCTATTTTTCGTTTTATCGTCATTGTAACCTTTTGCATATCGCAGTGTACACTTAAGTGTACACGCAGTGTACAGTGTGCTTTTAGGTCAGGCGCCCACTGCGATTTGTAGTCGCGGCGATCGTTTAGTCGCGAAAATGGAACGCATTGTTTTTGGTTGAAGTGCGCCCATATACCACCTGCCTGTGCCTATATGGGCGCCTGGCTTAACAGGCAGATCTGTCACATTTACTTTTCATTGTTTTGTTATGAAAAAATTAAATATATCACATTGTTGTACTATATTCTTATTGAAAAATACTTCTTTTATTGATTGAATTCAATATTTATTGTAAGTTGTGAATTGTTAGGCTATAATTTGATGTTGAAGTTATGAAAAATTTTCTGAAAAAATAAAAAAAAAATACTTCTCATCCTTGTTCACTCACTAAATATTCAATAAAATAAATTTATTTCATCCAAAGAAAAAAGTCAAGTCTGAAAGGGTTAAATTGATATACAATAGAATATCGATTATTATTTATTGATCAAACTCTAAATTTTTGATGTGCACAATTATGCGCATAAACTTCAATAATTTTTTAAACGTATTTAATGTTTATTTATTTTAATTATTTTTGGTTATTTGAAACTGACAATATCTCTAAATATAATATAAAATCATCATGTTAGTATATTCATCAGTTCCCAAGATAATAGTAAATGAAATCACAATTTTTAATGCCATCTGTGAAAATTTTTTTAAACATAAATATTTTCATTTTGTAAAATACAATTTTTTTGTAAATAAATTATGTTATGTGGAGGTTTGACTGTATATTTAATGGTGGGTTTACGCGATACGGTAATGTGTAATCTTTCGACAAAGTCGAAAAGACCTTGCTTTGGGGTATTAGTTTTATGGGTTGTTTATGATGATATAAAATTTCAATATTTCCAATTGTATGTTTTATACAAAATTCTTCGCAAAGAGCGCTTTAAAAGCATGACGTAATAAGGAAGCAAACCAAGAACGAAAAAGAAAACGGGAACGTTTCCTCATTGTTTCTAGTGTATGCGAGGCTATTATTAAAATTAGCACATTTTTAGAACGTCACACGCTCTCGGAACCGTGCAAATAATAAAAATAACAGAAAAGTGGCACCGAAGAAAACTCACTTACGAAAAGTAAATTTTCCAACAGCTGAAATATGAAAACGAAACAAACACACACAGAACGAAACTCCACCGTTTTTCTTCTCTCGGAGAGGGTTAATGCATTTTATTAACGCAACAAAAATGCGAGAATAAACTCATTTCGGATATTCGCGTTTTGCGAATTTCGTACAGAGGAGGGACGTCTCGTCAATTTGGCAGATTGAATTTGGCCCAGCGAATAATTTTCAAGAACGAGAAATGCACTTTCTCCTCCGCCGCCGTCTTCTAGTCGCTTTCATTCGGCACGTTAACGATTCCCGTTCCATTTCTTCAGCTCGTGCTTCTTCTGCCTGAAATTTTCGTCTCCTGCGTAAGAATGCGGAGTGGGTGTGCCCCTTTTGCTGAAAGGAGGCTGAAAGCACAAAGATGAGCGCTAGGCAAATGGAACAGACGAGCGAATAATGGGCACCATAAGAAAATTCCGACTTGGATTCAGAACAAATATGATTACGAAATGCTCCAATCTTTATATTAAACTAATACGTGACTAATATATTTATTCAACGAAATTTCAACGATGTTGAATGGAGATATTACTAAACTGAATATTTCTTTGATTGAAGAAGTTGAAATCACAAAAATGTGGAATGAATTGAGTTTTTTTTTACACAGATTGAAAAATTATGAAATGTAAATTTTTTTAATAACTCTTATAGGAGAGATAGAAAAATGGAAAAAGAAGACTTAAGTGCTAAAAAATCCAAAATCGGTTTTAGGCTAGAAATATGTTCTAAATATCGATGCCTGAATCAATCAATCGAAGTCTTTAAATTTTTTTTTAATAGTGTATATAAAAAACGAACTTATATCGGTTGTATGTGTCGTAAACCATATATATTTGATAAAACCCAACTCAAAATTTCGATCAAAACAAATGAAATTTACAATAAAACCTAACTCAACTCAACCTCCAAAAATTTTTATTTATGATCCAAATATACTTGGACTAAAATATAATACATTTGGACTGTGATATGGTAATTTCATGGTATGCGAATTTCTTGTGTATTTATAAATCTTAAAAATGACACGAACGCCCTTATTTTTCTCGATTATTCAAACAACTATTATAGGTCAAACAGATATTGTGACGGTAACAAGTTTATATAAACGAATGGTGGATACATTGAGTTATTATAAAAATATGAATAGTACTTTAGATGAGAATCAACAAAAATAGATAAGATAAAAAAAATCATTAAAAAAAACGACAATTGAACATTCGAAACAGACTTATTTACAAAAATCGAATCATTCGAACAGACGCACTTAACATCGCCGAAATCATATCCGGCGGGTGAAAATCGCCAATTTTTCCGTACCGCGTTTAAGGGGCGTGATCTCATTAACACCCTGTAGGGTCATCAGCCTCTCCTTAAATGCACAGGGTGGGTGCGAAAGAGAAGTGTCCGACCCTCCGTCGAGTGTCTGCGTAATTGGATAAGGAGCACTCGCCTCGTGTACTGTGCCAATGACCTGTTGTGTTACAATTGTGTTACAAGTCGAGGGTTCGAATATTGTTACACCGTGGATGGTGCAACGAATGTTTCTTTTCATTTTTGAAGAAGGCGCTTTTTAATTATGCCGCTGTAATTAAAAAGATGGCCGATTTTCGGAATGGGAGTTTTGTGATGTTTTTTGTTTTGATCATATAAGGTGGATACTGAATGAGTGAAAGGTTTGAAAAATTTATAAATTGTATATATAATTTTTTTGTGATTATAGAGATTAAAATAGTTATATTCGTAAATGAGTAAAACTTATTGAATTTTTAGTGAAAGATCAATTATTGAAACGTAGAGAAAAAATAGGCAATATTGAAATTGATAATGAGTGACGAGGCGCATTTTTGTTCAAGCGGGTAAATTAATAAACAAAATTGTTAGTTTTGGGGTATTGAAAATCAGTATCAGTATCAACAGAGTCCCGAAAACAGTAACCCGATGAGTTTTAATTATAATTGGAGATTATGCGTAACAATTTTAATCTCAAAAAGAAGCTCTATAACATATAAAATAAAATAAAAAAGATTGAGAAATAATGAATTCTTCAAACCCTTCAGTCTTCCAGTAACCACTTGATTTTTCATAAAATTTTACAACTTTTACGATTTTGTAAGCTCTACTTATTATGTAGAAGTATATTGAAATAAATATTATAATATATAATAATTTTCATAAGTTGAAATTGTTGTCGAGTCGTATATTTACATATATGAAAAAAATGATCCTCGAGTTCCTCAATATCATGTAATCAATGCATATCCAAATATCAATTTACATAACAGTATAGATACTGAAAATTGCATTTAAAACACAAATGGATTCGAAACGGAATCGTTAGGCGCGTAACAAAACAAAACACACGTGCACAATGTGCAGGAAGCGGATCAAAGCGAATTCGATCAAAAACGGCGCAAAAGCTCCGAATGCACAAAGGATGCATTCATCATTAAAATATTATAAAGTTAGATTTATCCGAGCGGGGGGACACGCGGTTAGCTTAATGGCGTTTATAAAGCCACAAAGCTAAATGTTTTTCACCCGGACGACAATAATAATGAATACACAACAAAGCTTTTAACCGAGGGACCTTCAGCGAACTTGTTTCGCACGAGAAAGCACACACACGTATTCACCGCATAATAAATAAATAAATAAATATACATATACGGGCAATAAATTATTCGAGGGGTGTTGAATCTAAACTAACAATCTTCAGCCGAAGCGTACATTTGTACGAAACCGCGTATTATTTCATATTATGAGGTCAATGCGAAAGTTACGTTGTTTTTTTATTTTATTAAACATCATATTTTAAAATCAAACCGATACGATACAGATACTGCACTTTTTTATTAATTGACTTTACTATCTTTGATATTTTGACGTGGATTATCATTAATTACAGCCAGTAAAATGTTATTATGTTTATCAATTAATGAAAAATATCCAGAACTAAATTTTAAAAACCAAAACTGAGTGATTCTATCGTTGACTGCATCTCAATTGTATATACAAGTATTTTTGGTTGCTGTGGTTGCGTTATTAGTTTTACAAAATTAATGCAATGAAAAATTCTATAAATTCATCTTATTATTATTTTAGATATTTCGAAAATTTCTACGGGCTATTATATTGATCATTAACTAGGTTAAACCTTAACAGATACTGAAAATAGAGTATTCTCCAAATAATATTATAGAATCGTTTGAATACAGATGTTATTGATTAGTTCGTAGAATGGAGAAAAATATTTGACCATCGCAAAAATACGATGAAACTTATGCATTGACCCAATAAATACATCAGAAACAATATTTGAAGAAATTTCACAAGAACTGAATTTTTCAAAAACATCTCATGTACTCGAAAAAATTTGAAATATTAATAATTTTATGATTATTAAATAAATAATTATATGCCACACTCAAATTTCTCCCATCACTGATCTACATTAAGTCGAATAAATAAATATTTTACATCCTCTTGTGTCATTTGAATACATTTCCCTCGAATCGTAGTGGATTTTTTTCAATGGCCCACTCGAATGCGGCTTTTGTATTCTTATTCAAATTGAATCGGTGTTAATTTTTTAACAACGGGTTGAAATAAGCCCGCCAGTTTGCGGTGACCCTTTTCCCTTGGCCGAGGGTCCCCGTATGTGTATGTATGGTGACCCCATCGTGATATATATTATGGTCGTAAAGATAAATTATTTATCACTGTATATCTCTCTCGGTGTAGGAAAAAGCTGGATTGTTTGTTAGATAAACGCGCGCGGAACTGAATTTTACGCGTTGCGAAGTCGAAATATGGCGCTAGGTGATAAATGTGATATATAAAATGGAGAAAAAGTTGTTTCATATAATTTAAATTTTAAAATAGAGCATTAAAAAAAATTGATATACATTAGAAATGATGTTGCTACTGTGATGAAGAAAAATTGCGTGTATATTTTGGTTCAAAATATTAAGTAACTTTATAAATTTGAAAATGTTTTTTTATAAAAAAAAATAATATAAATTTTGAAATATCTCCTTCACCTGTTGAAATAACAATCGCAACTTTATACGCATTTATCACCATAAAACAAAAAGTAAAAATAAATTGAAAATCGTACAAGAAAAGAACCCGAACTTACGCACGACCGAACTCAACCGCTTTGCAAAGCGTCGCTAAGAGCTTTTTTAGCTAGAATTTTCCGAAAACCAGGGGCGGAATGAGGGAGCACAAGGGTGTCGGGCCACAATGGCCGGCGATTAATCAAAAACCAGTTTTTCTCATACAAACACACATCCAACAAGACTTTTTTACACACACACGACTGCAAGGACTTAAGACACACCAACTCCCAACCGATGGGTCGCAGCCAGATTGCGAAAATAAAACAATACACATCAATATTTTTTATAAATATAATCAACATAATATAAATAAAGAATTCATCATTAAAAAAATAACAATAATAAAAATAAAAAATTCGCTGATTTTATGGAAAAGATACGAAAACGATCGGTAAACAAAAGCAAAACAAACCCGACCCTGGTCATGGAGCGGATTAGGCGGGCCCGTAATACTCCGGCCCTGGTTCTTATATGCCTTTCTCTTTTGCTCATACATATATTATACGTGTATCGGTCGTGTCTAGATTCGCGCGAAAGGATAACGCGCCTCGGGTGCGATTAATCACGGCCTCTGAAGGGTTCGTTGCGGCGTTCAAAAATCGAAACGTCTCATACGTGTGTGTGTGTGTGTGTGTGTGTATCGTGGAAGTTTATCTGTTTGTTTGTCTATCCGAATCTAGATGTTGTAATTTTATATGGAAGATGATATCGAATAAGAAATGCATTATTCAAAATTATTCGTATCGCATTTGTGGTGTTGTTAGGATTATGTTATTGCATTAGTTATTGCAATAACATCCCCAGTATATAGTCATGGATTTTTGTGTGTCTGTTCGAATGACGCTCGCGACTTTTTCGCAAATATGGTCTTTATACGTATACAGTTAACGTCTATAATATGATTCTTATTATCTGCTACCTCTGACTTTGCTTATATGTTAAAAACAAATAACGAATTGACTATTTTGATTTTATTAATTAAATATTAAATATTCAAATAGGGTACACATTTCGGGTTCACACAATCGGGTTTTCACATTTTATCATTTTCCGTTTTTTAACAAACCACAGCCGAGATTATATTTCTTAGTATCGATGGCTTCTTTTATGTGTCAATCTTCAACGATTAGCAAAGTTAAGTAACGAGTGGTTCGAATAATAAATAATTGTAATTATTCTGCAATGGATGATTATTATTATGATAACATCTCCACGTTATTAAAAAGGTATTAATAAACGCAAAATTTTATAATCTGTTAATGAATATAATAAATAATTATTTAAAAAAAATAAATACGTAATAGAAGCATGATCAACGTTTAAACTCCTCACAAACCTTCCATAATAAACGAAACCGATGTACGAAAATCCTTCTTTTTTAATACCGCTCAGCGAGATTCCGCAATATGAACGCTCCGCGCGATATTACAGACGTAATAGCGAAAAATTTTTCGAAACGATTCAATAACCTTTTTCAAAAATAGCACCTCGGCCCCGGACTACGTACGTACACCGTACACGTACATACAGTACGTAATTTAATAAAGGCGCCAGTGTCGGCGCCTGATATACGCCCCGCGCGAAATACACCCATATGCTGTAACATATATATATATGTAAAATATATCCCCATTTTATCCGCATAATGGCAATAATACGTTTAATAATGATATGACGCGATGCATATATGGGCTGCATATGAAGGCTGATCTGTAGAGGATTCGCGATGTTTCATTATATTTTATACGTTCGAGTTCAGTTCGTGGGGGGTTGGGTGGGTGAGGTTAGTTCGTTATATCGTTTGGTGGTAGGTCTTTGAATATTTGATGTAATTGAAGAAAGTGCAGCGGTGTTGCGTTTAATGCGGAGAAGAAAGTCTTGTCGTGTTTTAAAGAGGGTTTTATTAAACGGGTGCAATTGGATTTATTCAAGTTTAAGAATTGGTAAAGTGTTCATGTATTATTAATATATGAAACTTGAATAATGTTAAATTGTGACTTTTTTATCAAGTCACAAAGGAGAGGTAACTTATTAATACTTTCTATATTAATTATCTCCTTCAAATTTTTTTCATCATATTCGTCTACCAATTTCATAATTTTCGTAATCTATATTTGACTTTAAGTTCGACGAAATAAAATCGCTAATAATTCATCGATTATTAAATAAAAGCAATATACGTTCGACTTTCAACAATGAGTAAAATTATATTTCTGAATTATTCGAAATACGTTCGCTTAAATAAATAATGTAAAACTCTGATGAGTATAACGTTACATATTGATATGAAATTACAAATCGCCCCAAAGGACTATTACATTATTGTCCCGAATGAATTATTGATAAACCAAAAGGATTTAATCGCAACACGATTATGCACGAATATCATAAATATTCAAGCCCTCAATAACGGACGGTGCTTCGGGCATTATCGAATTATTGAAATTCAAAAACAATTTCGCGAATAAACAAAATCAACATATACACGAGCACGAAAATTAATAGGCGCCAGAAGCGTTCGCCAACTTCCAAGAAAAGCGTATTTAAAACACGCAGATTAGACCCCGAAAAAAAATACATTTACACTTTAAAACATCGCACAAAACAGCCCACCGCAAAAAACACCAAGCAAAGCCTGAAAAAATCTCGAAAAAAAAAACCCACAAATCTTCGTACGCGAAATAGTAAAGCGCAACACCTATACGTAAGTAGGCGAGCGGCCGCCCCATTAGCTACAGGTTTTTCTTCTCTTTCACATTTTCCAGCGTAATGTAGCGTACCCAAAAGGCGGCAGGGGGTGGCCGAAGGGGGGCGGGGGTATAATGGGGGGTTTCCCGCCCCCAAAACCGCCCAACCCCCCCGCCGGTGGGCGGTGAATCAAAAAGAACCGAAAGGAACCCGACAGTCACGCCGCCCGCCTATTGAAGTGAGAATAAATGACGATGGGCGCAACCGTATTTTCCGGTTTTTCCCGCCAATTTTCGCGAGATCATCCGTTTTTCGCGGTGAAATTTCCCGCGCCGGGCGCACCTCAATCGCCGTTTTTTGTGCGGTTTCACGATCCTGTGAATATTTTGGAATATTCCGCGTGACAACGTAATAATTATACATCGAAATATTCTAAATGTTAAACGAATCTTGCGAATTTTCAAAATGTTTTATTTTGTTAGGTGAACTGAAGTCGAATAATTTGATTAGTACATAGATGTGATTAATTATCTTTGGTTAGAATCTTAACTAAAAAATTCAAACTGAACTTTAAATTGACAAATATTTGAAAATTTCAATGATATTGAAAAGCTAATGATTTTTATTGTACGATATTTTGATACTTTGATTACATATGATGATGATTACTGAACATTTTACATCTCCATTACTTATCGAATCAAGTGATTTTGTCTTAACATTTAATAAGCATGAAAATGATTCAATATTGAATTCAATAAATATTATCTTCATCATAATAAAAATTTCAATGATATTGGAAAATTCTTGTCCTTCAATGAACATTTTATTATAAAAAAAGAGTAATGCAAAGTCTTAAAGGGAAGATAGGTCATATCATTTGGGATATTTTAACGAAAATATACTTCAATTCAACGCATGTATAATAGTTTCTATTATTTTTTCGACTTTCAAAAAAAAAAATTAAAACCTCAATAATTCCTAAATAAAAGTTAAATTTTAGAAAAATCTAATTTTTTTATTATTGATTAAAATAATAACAACTTGATAATGAGACCTATTTAATTTCAATATTCAACCATAATTCCTTTATAAAAAATAATAAAAATTAAACATCGAAATCGCAAAGACTCAATCTTGCAATCAATCAATACCGATGAATCATCAATCCACCATCAACACATCACATGCTCATTCACACATCAGATAATCATCGACAGAAACATCCCCATTTCGGCCAAAAGCAGCAAATTTCATACACGAACGGACGCGCACGTGCATGCGGAAACACCGACGCGCAAACAAACACGCACAAACCCAGATATCGCGAAAGTCATAAATTTTCACCCCCGAACGAAATCGCGCTAAACACGCGAGGGTGAAAATAATAAAATACGATAAAAAAATATCATCGGAATGAATACATTGTGCGACATAAACGTTCGGCGCCTAGGCAATGTATTAATATTCCACTCCAAGTGTTCTTTTGTGCGATCCGTACACGTGATGATTTCCATTCACTTTGTAAAAGCGTCATACGGATCGGCGCTTTTGTTACGTTTTCTGTTTTTTTTTCTTCTTTATTCTTGTTGTTTGCATGGCGTTTTTATTTGGTTTTAATGTGCGTGGGAAACGCGGTATGACAGCGCGTTACACCTGTATGATAATATTTTGAACTGTAAATCTGAAATATGTTCGTCGATATGTGAATGTTGGTATTTTATATGGAAATTGTTTTAGGTTTATAATATAAGAGATGGTTTTTTTTTTGGTATCGTGAAAAGTTCAGGTATACGTATAATATGAGGAGCGGTTTTTAATAATTTAATATTAAGAATAGGGGTTGATATAACGTTGGATTTCGTAGGAAGTTTATGGATTAGTCACATAAGAAATTTTATATTTATAGATCAAATTGTTTTTCTTATATATAAATCTAAGGATTTTTATTTTTAGTTTGAAGTTTCGGTATTATATTTTCTAATCGAAATCTTTTTATACGAAAAAAGCTCTCATATTTATTAACAGACCGATAAACGATTTTAATACAGATGCACGAACACATCCTTTTACTGATAATATCATATTATTCCTTAACATAACATGAAACTATATAAAATTATACGAAGTCTTAAAAATAATTTGACAAGTATATTTTCGCGTTCAAATATCAGTAAATCACAAGTTTTTCTTAAAAAAAAATCGAACTTTTCCGACGCAAAAACAAACTTTCGAGCCTACAATAATATCAACAACCAAAATTGAAAGTTTACCGACCTCTGACTGCGCGAAAAACGAGCATGAAAAATAGCGATAGAAAATAAAATTCAATCGTTTCTCTGCGATAACACACACACACACACGCCGCCCGTACATGGAAACGAGAACTCGAATCTATTTCTATTTTCATACGTTTTTTCCGTATATATTCTTTTTTCGCGTTTTGACGTATCGTATACAAACGAGCGTTGTTCGATACGCCCTTTTGGCACTGTCTCCCTACAAAAGGGACTCTCCAAGGGCAGGAAAGGGACGCGAACGTTTCGGATTCGCACAAAGTTAAAGCAAAGGAGAGGGACACAAAAAAAACGGAGTGCAAAAGGGAACGGGTGTGCCGAAAAAAGAGGAATCTCCGCGCACGAACGACTACGACAAATATTTTCGAACGAATTTTTCCTTTTTTTTGTGTATGCGAGCGCGAATTTTGTCGCCGAAACAAAATTTTTCGCGATCGCGGAATGTGGAAATTTTCCGCGCATCGCGCTCCATTTCAAACGTGCAGATATGGACCTTTAAACATAGTTTCGATTGCGCAAAGGTTTTGGTTTTTGAATGCGAACGATTAGAGATCATTACATAGATAATACCAAATATAAATCATCATTAAAATATACTATATGTTATAGTCAGAGCATTAATCGTCGATAATACATACATTGTCTAGAGAATTTATAGGTGCGCTTCATGTTTTAGAATACTGAATTTCACAAACACTATCTCTATACTAACTAGAGAATGCATCGAACTACTGAGATCGATTGTTATGACAAACGGTATAATGAATAAAATTTGAGTAATTTGAGAGATGAGTCAGTTTTGTTATTGATTGTTGGCAAAATCGAAACTCAATACACGTTCGGTATTTTATAACGTAGCTGTCATTTGTAATTCATTAAGTCAATATTACTATTAGTTTATTATTTATTATGTTCGATTCTCTGAATCTAAATACCTAAACAATAAAAATATCGTTTTATTTCGTCACATATTGTGAAAATAACACATGTGAACTGCATTCTAAGATACAAAGCGAGTATAAGGTCTGTGTGCTGCCAACCGTTTTTCGTTCCCGCAGCTATACACTGATTCATGCATTCTCTAGTTAACGTGTTCATTCATACTTCCGTGAATGTTTTCTCTTAGCGATTTAGACAAAATATGCATTTGCGAGAGAATGCACGTAATAACGAGTTTAATAAACTTTACCTGCAACATATATTATATGACGAGAAAGTCTTTCTATTCATATATTTTATTTTTGGTGCACCTGCTTACTAGAAAAAGTTACTTTTAATGATTTTGAATACAAAAAATCATTATGCGCAATAAAATATAGAATTCAAACGATCGATACATCCAATAAAACAATATCCGATAATAAAACATACCATTTTCAGATCATAGAAGATTCAACGAACAAACGACCCTCACCTGAAACAAAAAAAAAAAATACATTATTGAAAATAGTAAACGACACGACAAATTAAATTCCATATAAAAACAACACGAAAACCGATAAATACGCCCGAATAAGAGGATAATTTACCGGAACGAGAATTGAAGAGCGCGATCGATTTCGAATTAGTGAATAATTGAAGCGGTGCGCTCGAGTCGAGCATGTGCGCTCACAATGGGCCTGCGCCCCATTCACGGGGCCTGGGGGGCGCAGGCCCTTTCGGGGGCCCTTCGACGACACTCGATAATGACATAATCGAATATCGGAGCGGTTCTTCGCGGTCGGTGGTCTTCCTGGGGCCCGAGCAGATGTCCCGCAACGTGCGTGTTCAATTTTGCGATTTTTATTATAAAATTTTGATTTTAATTTAATTTTTTCACGTTTAAATATTTCATTAAGTCCCATTGACTTAATAATTGAAATGGTGAGATTTATTAAAAAAAAAATATATAAATAAAAAAAAATTATATTATAATATTTTGTTGAAGATTTCAATATATTATTTTGATAGTGAAATATAAGTTAAATTAAAATAATGTGTTGGTTATCACTGTGGCTAGGGAGACGTAATTGTTGTAAAATTTATGGGTCATACAATACGAGTGAGTGGAATGAAATAAAATTTCAATGGGTATTATTGATATTGTATTGCCGCGTATTGATGTGCGAAATAATGTTTTTGTGTTGAGTATTGAAAAAAATACTCGTTTCAAGGTTGAGTTTAAATTCGATGTAGATTACGATATAGTGAAATTCGGTTTAGAATAGGGGAGTTTGAAAAAAAATTACTTTATTATACGAACTATTGTTTTCGAATTTCAAACGAAAAAAATTATTTAGACGTCAAAAACGTCCTTCAAAAAATTTTCCGCCATTCAAATAAAATAATCGACCCTCAAAGACAAACAATCAACCACCATACAACACGCGTATTAGAGAAACAAATTCAATTAACCCTTTAAAATTCAACAACATCCGTCGACATTTCGCCGTCATTCATTAACAACTGGGGCGCACAAAAGGGCGAGAAAATAAAATTACCTCACACACTGTCGCGAAGGGGTTAACAGTTAACCGGTTGAGAGCCGACCAGCGAATCGTCGAGGGCCTGTATACATTGTGACAATGAACATGAACTTTTTTAATAAGAACTCGCTTTGTGGATGCAAAATGCGCTTAGCGCGTCACTCAAACGATGCTAAATGGCAAATTTTGTTAGCAGCATCGATTTACATTTTTTTTTTTTAAATTTAACAATAAAATATATATTTTGATTAGAATGTGTTTGAAAAAATCAATTCTTTCATATTTTGAAAATATAATACTAATTCTGCAAGCATTGGGGGGGGCAATTTGGCCCCCAGACTACCGTTTGGAAAAACTTTCTATAATTTTTTTTATATCGAAATTGACATCAGTACGACAGCCAAAATATGGCATATTAGATCATGCTATAAAGGATATGAGATGAAAAATTCTGAAGATTTACAAAAATGGAAAACGGTGGGAAAGATTTTCACCCAGCAGTGAATTTCGAAATGAAATGTAATTTTGTATGTATGGACGGTGTTTATGCGCATTCGGCCTAACGGCAGATGTCCGAACAGAAATAGGCAGAGGGGGGCGATGAGGCAGGGGGAAATATTACAAGGGGCTGATGGACGGAGGGGAGGTGAGGGGCGAGGGATCGTCCCCAATTCGCCGGACTAATTTATTATCGGAATATTTATTCGGGGGTAAAAGCGGTTCCACAGTCACTCCCTTACGATGTTTATTGTCGAGTTTTTATTTGATTTATTTGCGGTTTTTTTATTTATTTTTATATGTATTTTTTATTATTTCATTTTATTTTATTATTTTCGTATTTTTTTGTCGGCCGACGCGCGCGATAAAAAATATTCTGTAAAGTGTCACGTTTTTATCGTTACGTTAAAAAAGTGCCGGATGAAAAATTACACAGAGGTGGAAAATTTTACAAACACAACATATTTATGATTTAATTGTGCTATTTGTTCTGGTTTTTTCGATCGAATTTATAATTCAACTATTTTTTACGGCAATAAATTACCTTTTCGATTCACCAGCATACACGTTCAAATGATGAATATCGCGTTGAATACAATCATTCATATTTTAATTCCAAAAAAACGAAAAAAAAAGAAGTAAAATTCACATTATAAAAATCATTTTTCATTCAAATCTTAATTCCACGATGAAAAATTGAATTATTCGCCGAATTTACATAATACACGTCCCGCTTTTTCAGCACATCCATACACAACGATAAATTAGCGAAAATCCGATCGAATAACCACGAAAAAATATCGGAATGAATTAAATCCCGCGAAAATACATTATCGCCTAGCGATACGAAAGATCGGACGCGAAAATAAATTATCGTAACGGAGAGAAATTATTTTTGACCCACAAAAACTTCGCCCCTGCCAAAATTTCGCAAGGCTTAACGGACAGACGAAAAGCAATCGCCGTGGCTTTTGCGGGAAAAGTAATCGTAAGCCGCAAGATCTTGAAAATTATCATTTGAATTATTACCCGGCGCCAAAACAATATTGTAGAAGAAATAATGCGTCTGTGTATGAGTTATAGAGTGCTCCGAAAATATTCAACGGGCGTATATATTTTGAAATTGAATACGAATTGCGGTTAAATATTAACGAAGATTTTGTTTTATCGGTTCTAAGTGATTGATATTGTTACGCGAAATGTGTGCGGGATAATAAGTGGATGTGATCACATATTATATTATATTATTGTTTTGAGACTATAATTATAAGATAGTTTCAGTTTTCGTTTCATTAACTTTCAATAGCGAGGCTCGATTTTAAATTGTACAATAAAATGTGATGATTTTCACACGTTGTTCAACGCTATAACCTTCCGTGGTGATTTGGCATTCACTACTAAACAATTGACAACAAATATGACAGATGTCAGTTTAACAACATGGTTGCTATAACTCAACAAATTTCGAGCGTTCCTATTGAAAGATGATATATTATGATTTTATCTAATTTACCGGTTTTAGTGACCCTTTGTTGCCTAGTGTGCTGTGGCAGAACCGCTACTTCATTGTTTTTTTCCTAGTATCTAAGCAGTTCCATTACGACACCACTTCGATTTTAGCATTATCAGACATTTAGCATTCGTTAGAAATTTTTATTATTACGTTAATAATTTGTGTCGCAATGGAATCGCTGGAATGCTGGCAAAAATGTGGTGAAATGGTGGTGGTGGGACACAAAGGGTTTAAAATTAAGCTTAATATGTATAAAATTAGTAAAAGACTATATATTGTTGATCTGAGACTAGTATTTAAAAGATAACTCCAGTTTTCAGGTCATTGAATGTAAATTGATCAAACTTTCATTCTTACTGAAGAGTAATGAAAATTGTATAGTTTTAAATATTATTTTTTATAATATTTCTGAATCAAACTGTATCATATAACATAAAATCTGAGATTTGGACTTTTCTAAGAAATCGACACATAATTAAACCACAAAATGAAAAACGTCGACTTAAGCACAAAGCAATAAAGAATCAGGCGATGAAAACAAGCTTTTCCCCCAAAATTAAATACTACAAACCCATCCGAAAATAAACATTACATCGACACGCATTAATTTTTCAATTTCTAAAATCACTTTTTAGTCAACCTCACATGCAAATTTTCATAACGGACGTGGGGTGCGTTTCGCACGGCATATGTTATGCGCCATCAAAAGCTCATCGCGATGCAGCCTTTTTTCCGTCGAGCATAGACCGAAGCTCGAATTACCCCATCAAAATTACGCCGAAACGACCTTTTAATTCTTTATGAATTCATAATGGATATCCCGTGCAGATATTTAACAATACGCAGTGGAGAGAGCGAATTTTAATGGCGGGAACATTTGGCGCGCTACGAAATTGACATGTGGCTAAGCGGTTTATTATTATTCGCAAAATTTCACGTGTGATGCATTCGAGTGCATATGTTCGTATTTTACAAAAATGAAATTCGATATTCATTGTACCTGTTACTTGGTGTTATCGAAATGATCCAGGCCGCGAAAGAAGCAAAAATTATGCCTTGTCTCGAGCATACTGATGCTTTTTTGTGTGATTGGATTATAAGTGGTTTTTGCGGTAGAATTAATTTTTAATGCATATTTTCGAAACAATGAGCTTTCCAAGTCGGGATCGGCGCTGAAAGTGAGCTTTGTTCGGTAAGATATGAATATTTATCAGTCGTGTGAGTGTTAAACGACGTGTGATGACAATGATTTAATTATAAATATTTATGTTAGCGGTCGTTAATGCTATGGAAAGTCGCCCAGATTAACATACCGGATTACTTGGGATTGCACAAAAGTTGCTCGTTAGCATGAATCGCAATTTAATTAAACAAATTAAAATCCGACCAAAAGGCAAACAATAATATAATTTCGACGAATTTATTATTATAAAAAAAAAACATAAAATAACAATAGATGTCGCCGTACAATAATATAAAATTTAACCAAAAAAAAAAAACCTATTCATTTTTGCATTCTCGTGATTTTGCCTCTTTTTAATTTAACAAATGCGATCCTCGCCAGTATCAATCATCCAGAGAAAAGTGGGCTGCGGGGGTGATATCGACTCTTAATGGCAAAATGGTAAATGGTAAAAGTGGGTGGTTGTCGAGGGGGTGGATGTTATTGTGCGGGTGGATCTATTGTGAGGACGACCCGTATCCATTACGGACCGTGGATTTCTTTACACTTATTTCTTGTTTATTTATTTTATTTATTTTCGTGCCATGCAGTAGAAGTATAATACGTCCTTGCATTCGAGGGGGTGGTTTTTTTTTTCCGATTGTTATTTGAAAAGAATGTTAGAAAATATGTTGGTATTTAAAGTTTTTATCAAATGAAATTTTATGAATGAACCTTATCTGTTTTTATAAATAAATAATAGTACAATATTGAAAATATATAAATAGAAAAAAAAAATATTGATAAGATATGGTTTGACTATCGAATGAAAATTCAACGAGGTGTTTTCGATAAGTTATGCTCAGATAAGCTTGAGATAAGATTTTTTTTATGAATGAATTGAAGAAATGAGAATAGATAAAATATATATGGAGTGGAATTTCAGAAATGACATGTGTGCCAGTCATGGTACTTTGTATATGAGTACACTTGAATTCTAATGAATAGGAATATTTACAGAACGAAAAATTGAAGTGCTTGAATCATAGTCGTCATGATATATTTGAGAGAAAGTTTGATAAATGCTTTAGTGTTATGTCATCAAACTATAAGTCAGATAGTAATATAATGTTACAGTGAATTGTATTATCATTAAATATCAAAATAATACATATTGTATAATATAGTATTCTAGGAATAATGATGGATCTAATAATTCACGATATACGCAACATGAAATCTTTTAGTCATTCAACTGATTGTCACAAAAGGTTTTTTAAACATTCAAGAAAAACATGAAAAGCTTTCAGACTCTATTTTGTTTATTCAGCGTTGAATTCAGAGAAACAATAATTTTCCACAATCGTCTATTTACGTATATTCTTAGAAAGTTTTGTATGGAAAACTACGATTAGCACTTAATAAGAAAATGGGAAAATTACAAACGACATCTCGTACGAATATTCCAAGTATAATATATACAATACTACAAGAAATATTTATTTTAATAAATAAATTATAAATTTTCGAAATAGATGGCAAATTGAAAAAAAAAAGGTAAAATTGCATATTTCCAACCATAAAAAAATTGAAAACCACTGCAATATATATCAACCTTGTGTATACAATCGACTTCTCCAGAATCTTCTCATTAATCTCTTTTAGCGATCTTTCGGTTTTCGTATATAAAGAGTGGCCCATATATAGCAAGAGGATGAATTAGTACAGAGATGTCCAACACTTTCAGAATGATTTTTTATTCAAAAATTAATAACGAACACTCGTAATTTGAATCATAAATAATTTAAAAAATATATAGTATTTTTTAATAATTTCTACCTAAAAAAAATAAAAACCTTATAAGACGATTAATCAATCTACACATTCACAAATAAGTATACATATGAAAATCTCTGATATTTTTACACGATATAAAAGACTGAAAAAAAGTTGGAAAATTGGTCATACGTTTTACTTTCAAATCTGAAAACGAATAGTTGGACATCGATGCTTTAATACTCCCCTTAACCCATGTCCTTGCTCACTATTTCAACTATTTATCGTCAACGTCGAGATTGTATTAAGATTCTACGGTTTAATCGTCCGATATAAATCTGAATCCCCATTCCTAAAGAAGGCGGACTCACTTGATTGCGATTTACGCACAATCTCAACGGTTCCTTTTCGTGCCTACTTTTATTTATTATTATACGTCGATATTTCAGTTCGTTTCAGGAGCTTCCGCTTATTAGGCGGATCTTATTTAACGGATGAAAAGCCGTGTGTGCCGAACGGATCTAAAATATAATAGAAAGTCGATCATTTAATTTTTTCGTACAAGAGTTTTTTGAAATTTCTGATGATTTTTTCGATGAATTCGGAAGAAAACAGTTCAAAGTACTCGCCCTTGCAATAATACCGAACCGTTTTCGTTTTATTCGTTCTCGATTGAGTTTAACAACAATCGCAAAGGGAACATGGGGTGGTGCTTTTGTACCAGCAGCGGGGCGAATGAAACAACGACAGTTGTAAAACGCGTAATGAAAAACTTCGAATATTACAGCTGAAAAAATATACGCAGACATATATAAACTCTTAATATAAATATACATAAACATACAGGGAAGTTTTTCAATAAAGAACTCGAATTGCTCAATAAAAATGACGTAATAAAAAAGTAATAAAGTCGAAGTGTGCTTCCGAGAAATCACGAGCGTATTTTTTATATGTAGATTATTATTGTTTTACCTTTATATGGTGTTTTGCTTTTGAAAAACGCACATTTACCATTCGCCCTTTGTGTATTGAACGCTTTTTCGTGTTTATAATTAGGCATTGTATTATTTCTTTATGTACGCATAAAAAGTAATAATAAATTAAAGTATATTACATAGGACGGAAAATCTCTTTTTCGATTTGATTTTCTTCGTATAATCCGACGTTTCGAATTTATTGCCGTTAGGAGCGAGATTTCGCCAAGGACGCATTTATTTGTCAAGGACGAATCGATATTGCTGAATAATGCGTATGCAAATTTCGCGTCAAATTGCAAATTTGTCAAAGCGAACGAGATAAGTGGGCCGACCTGTATATAGGTATAATAATTACATCGAGCTTATCGCTCAAAGCTACTAATAATTTATATTTAGAACGGAATGAATTGTAATTTGAAAATATTTTCGTGAAGCTCGAACGAATTCAATTATTGAAAATGAATGAACTAACTTCAGTCAGTTGAATAAAACTAAAACATATCTGAGTTTTAATTATCTGTCAAAAGTTTTGTATTGTGTCGCTGAACATTGATAAAAAGTTAGTCTAATAATTCATTAGAAGTTGAATCAAAGTTTATTTAATAGTTTTTTTCCACGACCTACACAAAGCGAACGAATTCTTCGTTCATTTATTAAGACAAAAACATTATCCATCCATAATCCATCGTATAAAAAAAAATCGAAATCGTATCAGAACGAAACTCCATAGACAACATTATTATATTTTCGACACGTTTCAACTTATAATACTAACACGCTCACTATAGAGCCTCGTCCTTATTACATCCAGAGATTCGCATGACAATATAACTGCGAACCGTCGAAAGTAATAAGGGTTAAACCTTTCCGATACGGCGACCCTTAACAGCTTGATGTGGGTTAACGACAACGGTTCAAAGTACCACACTCGACCACCGCATCCATCACGAAAATATACGCGATAAGAACACGACCACTTAATAAAATCAATCCGAATAAACACATCAAAGCCTCATACACACAATCTTCGAACTTCGCGCCGTCGAAAAGCGGACTTACAAAAAAAAATACACAGAAAAAGTTCACAAAGAGAGCAGAGGCAGGTGTAAAAACGTTACAAAAGTGGTAACGTCGTCGTAAAGGTGCGGTCGTTTCGATTCCGTGACTGTGTACCTGGATACGGTTAGTGGTCCGCAGGTGGACCAGAACACCATAGGATCGTCCTTCAGGAGCGATTGTAAAAACTCGGGATTTGACCGCCCTCGTGAATTTTTAATGGGTTTCTCTGCCTGAAGAAATCACGCGAAGATACGTGGAAGAATGAATTTGTACTTTTTTTTTGTATGCGCATAATTGATGTGTTATGATGTGAGGTTTAGTCGTTTGGAGAAAATTGTATTTTTTTATTTATTAAATAAATATGAGAAGTTAAAAAATCCGGGTTCTGATTGGGCAGGTGTTGTGAAAATAACGTGTTAGATCTTCAGGTAGAAATGTGTTACGATTCACATCGGATATTAATGAATCTGACATAAAAACGTAAGTAAATTTGGATCCTCGATAAGATCTAATAATAAATGAGACAAGTTAAAGATTCAAGTAATATGATCGATGACCAAAAAAAAAAATGCTTCTACTTAGAAGAAGTTAATCGAAAAATTTTGCAATCGGTGCATGATTGAATAGAATGAGAAAAAATGTCCAAACTTTCGATCGTGCATCAAAAAGATAAAAATCACACAAAACGAATTCCCAAATACAAAAAAAAATCCCCAAATACGAACCATCGAACCAAACCTTCCCAAAAAACACACACACAACGTATAATCGCATTTTAATAACGGATCTCAATGTTGTGTTAATACGGCCGCTAAAACGGGCGGATTATCGTCTCGCGCTCGAGCAAAAGCAGAGGCGGGATGAATTATTAAGAGGTTTCGAGAAACGAATTCTCGCTTTGATCCATTAGTCAACCTGAGGAATTAGCCCGCGTTCGAGGAGCGTTGTTAAAATTAACCCGATCCGCTTTTAATCACTTTCCGAGTTCGGCTCGGCGAAACGGGCGATTATCCACCCCCGCAGCCGTTCGATTTCGTTTTCGGCTATGATACGTTTTGTTTTGTAGGGGATGATCCTTGTTGATGCTAAGCTGGGTTTTGGGATAGTTTTGTTTTTAATTTTATGTATAGCTGATTGGCAAATGAAAGAAAGTAGAGTGAAGTTTTGTAATATGTAATGTTAAGGGCGTCGATTTATTTTTTTATGAAGATACGTTTCAGGTTTATAATATATTTTCCAATTATAATAATTTATTAGAAGGCCACACTTTTATGTAGTTTATTATGTTATATAAAAACGAATATATGTGACAATTATTATGATAGTGGCCTAAGTCAAGGTCTTTTCATTTCATTCTAGTGATTGAAAAACATTTTTTCTATTACATAATACAATGTTTCACAATTCATTTAGTCTACTAGATTTATATTTTTTATTATTAATTATATCGTCTATTGTATGACTATGCCTTTTTGATTTTCATAGAAAATAATGTGATCAAATGATTGTCAAAATATGTATCAGTAATATAAATTAAATAGTATAAAGGCCCGATGTTAATAACATCGGCTGTGGATTTTTCAAGAAACGGAAAACGATAAAATGTGGAAACCCGATTGTGTGAATCCGAAATGTGTACCCGATTTGAATATTTAATTAATAAAATCAGTTCATTTGTTATTGCCACAATTACGACATATAGGCAGCAAAGTCGCGGTTCGGGT
>JAOXNN020000052.1:5681105-5697237 GCA_028571205.2 Hydropsyche betteni | reverse complement strand
AATATTTAATTAATAAAATCAGTTCATTTGTTATTGCCACAATTACGACATATAGGCAGCAAAGTCGCGGTTCGGGTTGTTCATTTTAAAGTCGCGAGCGTCATCGAACAGACAGATACACAGACATACAGAAATCCGCTCTTATATATAGGGGATGATTCGAAGCCAAAGATACGCAATCGCAATAATTTATTAAGTACACTCGACATAATCCCAAATTTTCACATTAAAAAAAACAACAACAGTATCAAATTTTATATACAAACAAAAACACTCACTGAAACGATTTAAACTCCTTTTTAGCACACGATACACACGCTAGATTTTCATTTTATCAAGAGGCCCACATACCGGAATGGAATACAGAATTTACGGCCATATATCAGAGACGGACACACCCACACACGAACACACACATACACACACACAAACACACACCTACACACACACACACACCCGGGACATGAGCGTCTCATAAATCCAGCATCCGAATGCGAATCCTTAATGCGCACGCAAAGCAAAGCAAACGGAACTGTGTTGCGGCCGACGAGCGATTTATCACCGTTCAGCCGTCCGAGCGGGCGGGAAATCCCGGGATTTCTCGGGACGACCGTCTTCGGCCATTTTTAGACGGGGGGGGGCGACCGCGACGACGGTCCCGCCAATTTGAATTCGGTTTTCAAAATTAATAGAGCCTGCGGGCCCGCGCCTGAATTATTTCGGGGCGGTTACACCTCGCGGAACCGCGGTTCCCGAAAACCTCCCGAAAGCGGTCCTCTGCGTACAATACCATTTGAATTTCAGATTTACAACCGAACGAGAACACGCGCCCGTTTAGCGAGATGAGGTTCTTCATCTGTGGTTCGCGCCGCGTATAAATGTTCTTCGAAGTGTGTCGGGCGCGGGGGGGTTTATTGAAATTTGTGTTCGAATGGAAGTTTGTTCAGGTTGATAAAGGTTTTTTTAGATTCAAGGTCCGCGGGAAAGTCTTCTGTGTATTTCTTTTTGAGAAAAGCTGTCTTGCGGTGTGAAATGTGAAAATATTTAATTTGAGGAATAAGAAATGAAACGTGAAAAAAATTTCAAAGGAATTGAATACTTTCAAGGATTATTTCAAATATTTTTTATGTTGAAATAATACGAAAAATGTATAGTAAAAGAATGTTTTAATTTAAATATTTCTTATGAAAACTAAAAAAAAAAAAATATTTTCAATACAAAATTAATTAACCATCGTATTTTTAACCCATTGAAAACAAATATCATAACTTTTAAAATCTGTTTCTTTAGAAAATTACAAAAATCATAATCAAATCACAATTTCATAAAATACCACAATGAAACCCTAACGATGAACTTAAAAGCGTCAATATACAAAAACGTTCAATATTCATATTTACTCTCACACTCAAAATAAAACCTCATCCTCGAAAAAAAATTTCCAAAAAAAAATCAACCAACCATCACATCCAAAACGTTCAAAAACCTCAACCACCACACCAACTCCGACACATCCAATCAACGGCCCTAATTCAAAATTCCACCCCCAAAACAGATATGACCGAATTAAAAAACAACACCGACCCCTAAAACTCCTCCCGCTTATCGCCTTGTAGCGCGACATTGTTTGCGTTCGAACCGCCGTCGGCGCATAATTGCCCGATGCGGCCCTGCCCTCGGTTATTAGGGCCGCTTTTATTATTGCGATTTTATTGTTGCGCGTTGTTCCTCTTTTTTCCCGGCTCGAAAATTCGGGAGAGGCTTTATTGTCGGTCAGCGGTTTCGGCCCGGGACGTTTCGCTTTTGTGACCCATCAGTCCGGGATTATTACCCGGTTTAATTAATATTCTCTTACGTGATTCAAATTCAAAAAACGTTTTTTGCGCGAATATACTAGATTTTTTCGAACGAAAGTGCGATATTTTAATATCTGCGGATAAAAGTCGGATTTTCGTGGAAATTCGTAATGGGGAAACTTCAGTTTAAATTCAATAATAGGTATTAAAATTTTATGTTTTAAATATTTTTTATACGTCGTTTTAAAAGTCTGAATGTATTCTGAAATTTTTTTATGTAGTCTAAAATTTCATGTATTCAATTCACATCCCCTATATATAATAGCGGAATTTTGTGTGTGTGTATTCGTCTGTGTATCTGTTCGAATGACGCTCGCGATTTTAAAATTACAAGTTGAAAGATAGCAGTCTCCGTCGGGATTTGAACCCAGTTCGTCTCGCTTGCGAAACGAGCGATCAAACCTCGGTGTCAACGCCCACTCGAATGCATATCTTTTTTTTTAAATATTTAGAATAATATAAAAAACATTCTAACATGGTCTTTATGCGTATACACTTAACGCCTATAATATCATGCTTAAAATTAATTAATTAATTATTTTTTTCAAGCACGATAGATGTCTCTAATAAATAATTAATTTTAAAAAGCGCGATAATTACGTAATAGTATGGTTATTACTTTTCATGATGTCTGTATAACATTGTTGAAAACATTTCGAATTACACATAATAGATTTCGTTAATAAATAATTAAATAATACAATCGTTCGTTTGCATAGATATAATTAATTTTTATTTTATCACGTAATAGTATGGTTATCAATTCACAGCCGGCGTTAATAACATCGGGCCTACATACTAGTTATGGTATAACTCTCGATTATCCGTGCTAATTTCTGGGAGGGTGAGCACAGATAACTTAAAACACGGAAAATCCGAACTAATTTTCTCGAAATTTTAGCTTATGTCTTCAAAATAAAAGGTATAAGAAGAAATAATTTTTTGCTGAAAACAAAGAATTCGTGACAAAATCGGCTTGTGAAGCTGTTATCGAAAGTTCGACTATTTTGGGTTGTAAATATTCAAACGAATTATATCACGCCATTAGTTTCATATGTAGCATCAGTAACGTGTACTCATTCAAAAATACAAGAATTTAATTAAATTTAAAAAATTAATTGAATAGATTATAGGCACGGATAATCCGCAAGCTGGATGATCCGCAGCCGGATAATCGAGATTATACTGTATTTCTTTTAACAAACAATGATAATAATAATATTGAAATATAGACCTAGTAAAACATAAATTGCAAAAATGAGTTTCATAAATGAAATATTAATATGAGCCTTCATATGTTATCAAAGTGACGTAAATGACAATCTCGAAAAAAAAAAATAAATTAAAAAAAAATTCTAACAAGCGATGTATTATAAATACTAAAATTTATCAAATTACCTTAACAAAAGCTCAAAATATAGCCATTTACAAGCTTTAATAAGGTAAATGTTTTTATTTTAGAAGTAAATCCTAAGGTTCAAAAACTTTTCAGGATATTACAATGATAAACTGAAATCATTGCTAAAAAAACTAGACCCCGATTGCAGCGTAAACAAAATCGGTAGACACCTTAGGCGCCACTTGAGGCGTAAAGACAGTGTTTCAAAAAAAGTAAACAAATAACGAAAAGAATAAAAAAAAAAACCACACTTCTTGCATACAACAAAGTCGAAAGAACGAAAGAAGAAAGTTGCGCCGTCCTAAAATAACAATGCGGTGAATGTTTGCAAAACTAGACGCGAACGACAAACAAACAAGACGCGCAGAACCAACAAAAGCTCTAAAACAAATAAAACACTTTGGCGGCGAATCCTTCCGGCGATTTCAATATTACGCCGATCGAATTGAAGGTCAGATTTTATAATACCCTTCGATTTTCAATACAATTGCGAATTAAATTACATAGTTTCTTGGGACATAAGCGGCGGTTCCATTAAAAACAGTTCGATCAATAGTCGCATTTGATCAATTTCGAGATACATTTGGAACACATGACGAAATCCAAACGCTATCTAAATCAAATAAATTCTATGGAAAGTCAACTTATATCTGCTCCGAAGCGTTCAACCCTAAAGAGCGTATCTGAAATCGGGTTGAAAGGTTGACTAGACGTTTTATAAAACCTCACACGGCGTAATAGTCGAAGAACATTGTGGCCGCAGGGGGTGGTGGTGGGTGGCCGATCTAGATATCGAATTTCGAAATTGTACACTTGGTCGCGGTGTATGGATAAAACACGTCTACGTACAACCTTATAACGGCAGCGGTGTTCAACATGTTTTCGAATAAGACATACCAAATTAATTTAAAAAAAAATTCAATATCTTATATAGATTTTACAGGTTTATTCTGGCTAAATGAGTAAAAATTTATTTAATTTTTTGAAAATAACAACCCTTAACTATAGAGTTATATACTGCGCGTACTCAGTTGAGTACCACTGTACTATAGTACTTGGAGCAGTGGCGTGTGAGAACGGTATTAGTAACTAAACTGATAGATTTACGATACGATTGTGTGTAACCCCCGCACTCTCCCCGGGGCCAATTACAACCATAAACTAATATATAATATATATAAATTGCTACTGTTTATTGTTCGGGCTGCATGTGCGAGTTTTCATAAGACGGGTTGTAAATGTTTCGATTGGATTGGGAAATGTTTCCTATTGAAAAATATTAACGGAATTCGAAAGTTTCCGTTCCGACGAATGTGCTCCGTTTTAATCTTAATATGTATGTTAAGAAGTTAATTAGGGAAACTAAATTATTTAGGGTAAACTTGGGTGATAAATACTCAGTGTGTATCGACCGCAAGTTATTTTCAAAGGGTTAACCATGCGGTAAATTTCTACTCACATGCATACGTTGCACAAATAAATTTGTAATTACCTTACAAGGGGATAGTTCAGCGATTATTAACGAGCACTATCAACGTAGAAACCCACCTAAAACAAAAAAAAAAGAAATTAGAACAAATTCATAAAGAAATATAGTATCAAGTCTCTTTTTACACGGAGGATACGTTCCAGAGACTACCGCATAAAAAAATCGTGTAAAAAGATTTTTGGTGTACACCAATACCACAACCATAGCTGCCACATCCTGAAATCGGGCCAAGGGCAGGAAACTTTATCGGGCTCCCTTTTTTCAGATTTTTTTTTAATAACATACCGATATGTATGTAGCCAGTCCATATGTTGCAGAGACTATCAATCGTAATGATAATGATTCAAGCCGAGGGTATGGGAAGAGTAAAATTCCATTTTTAACATCTACTCGATCGTCTCAAATTTTGTATTTAACCATTTGACTAGAAAATAAGAGTTAAATCTCACGTTAATGAGACGATTCCGAAAAAATATACCGATTATAAACCCTACCTATTGATCGCAATACATATTAGAGTATAACGTGCAGGTGTCGCGATTGTGGCAATAATTACAATTGGTCATTCACAATTACTACACCAGTATATGCAGAACGCGCATTTGAATCGATTTTACTTCCTATATACATCTTATCACTGAAGAAGGCAACGGGAAAAATTATTTTCAGTTATAATTTCTCAGGATTATCACTGAAAAGTGATCATCTACGTCTGGGTCACCTGATATGACACATAAAGAAGAAGTTATGTATAATATGAAGATGAACAGAATCGATAGTTTGTTAAAAATAGTTATGAAATAATTGTATAAAATTGATCAATGCCAGGTTCTTTCGCAACCTCAGACCTAAGACTCTCTGCTGAAACTTAATAGGGCCCATGACCATAAAATGAAAATTTCATCATAAAAACGCATATATACAACATATACAATTGCCAGATTCACTCAAGCCCACATTCCCAACCATCAACACCCTCGACCACACCAACATCAACTCTGACGACTCCTGCAGATTCCGCTCCAGAGTACAAGCGCAAGCACCTCCACCAAAGGTTAACCTTGTCCATTTGGCAATTATCGTCCGTGTTTTGTTCCAGGTCGACACGACAATCCGCAGGCCGGACACGGAGCGTAATTGTGCACCGGCGACCGCAAAACGTCACCGTTTCTGTCCGGCGTCCGGCGTCGGCATTGAACGGGTTAACCGCGCGCTGATGATGAACACACGCGGCCGGCGGGAGGTGTTGGATTCTACCCTTTCGGCGACACCTGTGCGAATATTCGCTGTTCGGGAATATTGGGGTGTATTTTAGGGGAGTTTCGAGGTTTGTGCTGTGATAATTTATGTTGAATGGTCATGTATTGGTGTTGTGATGGTTTGATTGGAATAGTTTTAATTAAAATTTTGAGCTTGTTGAGTCGTTTGTTGGTTATTGAAAAATATTATGGTTTATGTGCAAGCGAATATAGCATATAAACATTGGAATTTCGTACATTAAAATCCCTATATAAAATCACGGATTTGTGTGTGTGTGTGATTGTTCAAATGACGCTCGCAATTTTAGATATGGTCGCGATTCTAATATGGTCTTTTTGCGTATACAGTTAACGTCTATAATATGATGCTTATTACTTACTAACTACTGGCTTTGATTATATGACGTTTGGTGACAATAACAAATGAACTATTTTGATTTTATTAATTAAATATTAAATATTCAAATCGGGTACACATTTCGGGTTCACACAGTCGGGTCTTCAATATTTATCGTTTTCCATTTCTTAAAAAATCCACAGCCGATGTTATTAACATCGGGTCTATTTATTAGTATTACATAAAATGGAACATTTATATATAGAGTAGTCATTGAAAGACTGAAGGATTTGGGAAATTCATAAATTGTTCGTTTTCAATTTATAGTTATAGAAATTTTTTTGGGGATTAAAATGGGTTCGTATTAATTATTAAAATTCATTGTTTTTTTTTATTTTAGTGAAAGATCAATAATTGAAAGTCAAAGAAAACACCGCATCAAACAGTTCATTTTTGGAAATGAAATCGATACTAATGAATTTGTATGAGATTTTCAGTACCTCAAAATTTGCAGTTTTGTCGTTGATATAATATGTCCATTTAAATGAAAATAGACCTCATCATTTAGAACCAATTAATGTTGCATTAAAATATCGTCAGTATTTTCTTTGAGCTTCAATAATTGCTCTATCAATAAAGAAGAAAAACTCATTAAGTTTTATTCGATACTGGACATTGCATAAAACCATTTTAATCATTAAAAGTTATTCTACAACTTGTAAAAAAAATTGAAAATAAACAAGTTATAAAACTCTTTCAAACCCTCAAGTTCTTCATTGGCCACTCTGTATAAACGACATCGAATCGAATTCGATAAAAATTTGAATCCATATTATATTTAAGTGATTGACGATTTATACGTTATAAAAAAGTAATGCAAAACAACATAGACATATCGGAGCCGCGATTTATAGTCTCCGCAAAAACATCATACAATCTAAACACACAAAAGAAAACCTCCGATATTATTTCAACGCAACTTTCACATATAAAAGCGCGCACAACATACACACCATATTAAATATAATAAGAGAGCAGAACTCTGGTAAAAAAATAATAATATAAATAAAAATAAATACACTTGTATAGAGTGGGTCGCGTTCACGCTCCGCGTAACACGGCGAAAACTTCCCTCGCAAATCTCAATAAAGCCGAAAGGAAATAATCATTGATCTGAACGCTGATCTTATTTATGAACTACTTCGAAATATTTATGCGCACAATACAATACGTATACGTAAATGCCGGTCGGTACACTTGTTTGTTTGTTTGTTTGTTTGTTTCGAAGGCCCCTTTGTGCGCCTGGCCCTATATAATACTATCCAGAAAGAGGAGAGTCCCTTTGTTGCGATCTCTGAATATTTCCACCGACAAATTCGATAATGCTCGAACGCCGACCGAATAAACGCTAGACGTGTACGATCCAATAAAAAAATAATGCCGGTTCAGAAACGGGGAAAAAATCGCATAATTGGATGTCTCGCGATAATATTTTGCCGGATTTTTTTTTTTGATTATGATCAAATATACTCGAATTCGTTTTTATGGGCGTTCATTACGCGGCTTCGTCTTGCGTTTTTTTCGTTTCGGTTCGTTCTCTCTTTTTGGCCGAAGATTGCTTTTTTAGCGCCCCCACCGACGGCGAGGACCCCCATTACATATTCAAGACATAAAAATGGAATTACGAAATAATACCACATTTAAATTTGATCGTGGAAGAGGTCCGCTCGCAAGACACTGAACTGCAGGGCCGCTCAAACCCGGCTTAGGTTTCGAGACACTTTAAAATCTGGATACTTACGGTGACATTCGATCTAAATTGAGGAACACCATAAGTATAAGAGTTTTTTTAATTTCAAATTGGACTTTTTTAACTTCAACTTGGACATTTTACATTCAAAATTGGACGTTTCACAATTAAAATTTATAAAAGATTGTTGTTATAGTAATCAATGAAAATAAATACTATGAATTTTTGTAGAATTGTTCAATTTGATGTTAAAACGCTGAATTTGAAGTTTAAAAACTGTATAGGCCTCAAATGGATATGCTTATTATCAGTTTTAACATTTTCTGATAAAAGCGTAATCTATTGTATAGAAAGGAGAACGAATTGTGTGAAATCGTTTTCAGAACAATGGACGGTGTTGTTTTTAGTAATGGGCGTGGTTCGAACATTTCATATTTTTTTCTACTGTGTAATAATTAAAAGTTTAAACAGTATACCTTGAAGGGAAACTTGCCGTAAGCTTTCTAATTAAGCAATACCTTATTTGTTCGTCAAAAAATAACTCAGACGCAAATCAATGTTTAAATATTGCTCAAAAAAAAATTCTAAAACACTATACTTCATGTAATAAGCCCGAACTGCAAGAGATCACACAATAACAATTTGCCCGCGAAACGTACACACTTAGGGCCCCCAAATTTTACACAACGTCGCCAAAAACGGCCTCCTATAAAGCACCGGGTGGCGGTCCTCGCGTTCGAAACACCTGCCGCTTTGTTCCTTCCCATCGGAAGATTCTAGAAACCATAATTTTGTGCAAATGAGCGCGCCTCACAAAGACCGCCGCTCTCTATATCTGCGGATCTCTTATTCCAGCCACGGAAGGCAGGGGTGCCCAACTGACGGGTCGCTTTCGAAAGCCTTTGAAGTCGATCGGGAAATTAAATCGATTGTGTGCGGGCCGCGGGTTTAATAAGCCTGAAGGAAGTTTGCGTTCGAGCGCGTGCATAATCGCATAAGATGCGCCATTGTTTGAGGTTTATGTATCGGATTTGGGTTATTCGCGGTCGAAATAGGTTTTTCGAACGTAAATGGATAATTTATGTTGTTTAGTTTCAGATGTAATCGTTGGAATATGTTAAGCAGTGTGTTCATTATGTATATGTCAATATAAATTTAATGTTCACCTTGAGAAAATCGACATAAATATCTATTGGAAAAGGATAATCGATAAATATATTACCTTGTTTTAAATATCAAGGAAACGAACATAGTATTCGATTGAAATCACAATTGTTTCTGTCAAAATTAATATATTCATAGTACAGATATTAAGCTGATAAGAACAAATAAGAAAATATTAATAATGCGATATTATCATTTTTAATTAAAAAATATAATTATCAAAATCAGAATATTGTAATTATAATATATTATAAAACCACTTATCGATCACATTCAAACGGAACTAGAAATAGAAGTCACGCATTCAAAAATTTTGATATACGACTCCTGGGCAGGAAGTCGCATCTTACAGAGTAAAAAAAAGTGAAAACGACGTCTCGATTCATCATAGAAAAGTGCATGTAACCTGAAATCTGAAAAGGATGGAAAAAAGCGGAGAACACAGAGCTAGTATACAAAGAGTACTCTTTCGTTGCATTCGCGCGTATTATGCGCAACACCGCATTATTTATTCGAGCTGAAAGGGCTCGGATATTTCGCAAAAAAAATCCCATATAAGCCTGGAAAGTGAATGAAAAAAATCACGAGAGGACGACCCTGTATTATGCCGATCCTGCCGAAAAAAAAATAAACAAAATGAAATAAGGGAATCAATAGGGACGACAGGAAGCTCGATCCGATCTACAGTTTGTACGGATTATTGTTTGACCGGATTCGTTCCCATTCACGTTTACGGTACGTTTGATTCTCGTTAAATCGCAAAATAAAGAAATATATTTCGTATATGTTTATGTGTGTCTGAGAAGTAAAAGACGTCTTTCTTTTTATGTCAAAGACGAGGATCCCAGCGTTTATTCGTTCGATGAAAGCAATACGTTATTCCAGTAACAAGACAA
Source organism: Hydropsyche betteni (assembly GCA_028571205.2). Classification (NCBI taxonomy): domain Eukaryota; kingdom Metazoa; phylum Arthropoda; class Insecta; order Trichoptera; family Hydropsychidae; genus Hydropsyche; species Hydropsyche betteni. The sequence goes on along the minus strand of JAOXNN020000052.1, from coordinate 5,687,087 downwards.
ATACGTACGAAACGACGAAAGGTCAAATTTTATATCTCCAATATATTTATTATGTTGGATGAAAATGTAAAATAGCTTTGACATGAAAAATTTATATTGAATGAATACACATATTCCGTTTCTTGCTTTTTGCGTGAAACCCGATTTTAATCTAATATAAAGATCATACAAGTAATATGGAAGGTTAGGTAAAAATAGACGAGAGCAAAAAATTATTTTACCTTTTCAGATTTTTTTTTATAAAATGAATACGAAATCACAGAATATTCTAATTTAGTATACTAATGGATTATAATAAAAAATGATTTTTTTTTATAATAAATTGATGAGAAATATAAAAATCGTCAAAACTCAATCAAATATAAATATTTTTCCAATAATTTATCATTATCTTCTTAAAAATGTATAAAAAATTGTATTTCACGGCTCATTTCTCAATAAAACTATCATAAGATAAAAATATATGACTTATATCGAAATGATACTAGTTGATAATGTGCTATCGAAAAGATATAAAAGTAAAAACCTAATCCACAACCGACTTCGATCGTATAAGCAACAAAAGTGCAAGCTCCGTTAACTTTGATTCACTGCTCAGCTTATAAAGAGATTACTTATAACATTTTTTTTTATGAATCTTAAAAAATTTCTACGGTTATTTTACGCGCAGTAAAAATATCAAATAGTTACTAAATCGTCACCGCGCACCTTATTACAACCAAGTGCATAAAATTGATCCACGATATATAAAATATTTTTTATAAATAAAATAAGATTATACATCGAAAATGATTTATTTATTGTTAAATTTCCAATTCAACAGTGAAATTGTATAAAACAAAGTTTTGTGTGGAATTCGCGTAACCCATATTCATTTCCGTCATTTGCAAAATACAAATTATTAGAATCACAAATAATACGTTTTCGACGAATTCAAACCAACACTGTATTAAACAAAGCGGACACATTCAATACTGAGATATCGCCCGATTCATAACACACAAACTCGAATACTCGATTTCGAATACTCGAAAATCACCACTATACAATTACAACATCACAAACATCAAACGGTATCGAAATGAGTGTGTTTTCGTATCGCTGGCAGGTCTCACGCAGCAACAGTAAGTAATCCTCCGTTCACGGTTTATCCCCATCAAAGCCGGCAATATTGAAATTTACACACATATGCATAATAATGATCTGATTCAATTTAACGCTGCCTCCGTAAGATAGCGTGAATTTTGATTAAGCCTAAGCCCTTTGCCCTTAATGGAAGTCAGTCGCGCTCTATTAGACCTCTCGCAGAGGGAGTTTTGATTGTGCGCTTACGACTCGAAGCCCGATGATTGTGACGGATTCAATTTTCGATGAAAATGACTGTTGATTTGTCGACGATGGGTTTGTGTGGAGGTTGCGTGTTGCGAAAGTTCGAGAAAATTCGTTTTTGCAATGCTCGGAATCGGATGATTGATCGAAAACGGTTCGGACGATTTGTTTTCGTCTGTATCGCGCGATTGATCTGTTTCATTTGTAAATTGAAAACTGAGCTGTTGTCGGAGTTCGTTTGAAACTTTTGGATGCACATCGGTTTAGAATGATATAAATGTTTAGATTTTTAAAAATAGAAATACAGTATTGTGCGAAGTTTCGTTGGATGTAAAACTTTATTTTATTAATTTTGTGATGAGTACGAATTTGCGTGGAATCGGATATAAATGAAATTTTTTTTTTCAGTTAATAAAGTAATTAAAAAATTTAAAAAAGTAACAACACATTGCAGTGAAATTATAGAAAATCACGTTTATTGTATAATTTTTTTCTCAGCGTTCTTCTAATCGAAATTTAATTAAATATAACGTTATCAGATTAGATTATGCGTAAAAATGTTATAAACACTTCACAACGATCACATAAAAACTTTTTACAAAACAATTATTTATCAAAAACAAAAAAATGAATCATTTAAAAATTTCAAACATTCAAAATTCCTTTCGAAACACTTACAAGCCACCTATAAAAAACACACCATCCATAACAATCACCGCTTATTTACATTCGGGGCTTTCCCCCGCGGCATTTCCGAGCAATTTCACAGCGATTTTTAACGATTTCCAAGCACATTTTGCATTTCCGTTAATTGGCGTTCAGGAGCGCACTGTACAAACATTGTAATTACACGACCCCGGCCGTTAACGTCCCGTTAAACGCCGTTTCTCACGCGTCCGATCGGACGATACAAAAAACCGGCGTTTTCATAACGCCGAGTCACTCGGCGCGATCGTTTTCGGATATTAGAAAGAAGACGTCATCAAACGGGTTAATAAACACGTCGTTTGTGGACGTATTGACTTTGATGGAATGATGCATATATGTATTCGATGGCTTGCTGCAATCGCTTGTGTGCTCGGTGATGAATGGAGAGATATTAGCTTTGCTAATCGATCGGTATTCAATGTATGATAGTTTACGTGTTTGATTAATGGAAATGGGTGATGTGGATATAATATCGTATGAGAATTTCTGATTTTATATCAGAATTTGATACTTCAAAGGATTTTATTTTATTTGATGCATCAAATGAATCGTATATTTGATATTATTCAAGCGTTGCAAGATTAGTGAAATGAATTTATTTATAAAATCGATGGGACGTATATTATATTTCCAATATGGAAATGATTCATCAACGGTTCTAAATCATATGAAAATATTCGTTTTTACGAATCGATGTCTGATTTATTACGTTTTCTGACCCGCACGGGTATACGGATAGGTGCGTACGCCCGATGGCCGGATCTAATACGAATCACGAATTTTCACCCATAAATAATACCCTTTCCAATATTGAATATTTTTCTTCGCGAAATGCGGACCGAAAAATATACGGAAAGGATCCGCCGATATAAAATATACAATTTTTTTTGGCGGTTTTCTGCCACATCATCATTGATGAGTGGCCGCCGGCGGTTTTCGGGTTTCTCTCGTCAAAATTTCGTTAGGTCACCCGGAAAATTTGATAGAGGCGTCTAGACAAAAAACCAATATTATCTCCATTTTTTTCCATTTTCCCGAACGTGAAAAATAACGTATACGTCGTCTTGTATCGTACGCGTCATCCGAATGTGAGACGAACGCATAATGACATTCACATTACGTTTCCACCGTAAGTAAAAGTCAAAAGGCGTTATTTTTTCGATATTGATATATACATTAATTTTATTTTTATACAGTAATAAATTATAATTGGATATATAGGGATTTATTTGTTCAGAATGAAATATTCATATTGAAAAAATCTTCATAATTTATCTGTACTTTCCGACTTATCCGTATGAAGAAAACGTACAAATTCAATTTGGATAATGGTTGTTTTTCCATATACGCTCACCTCTCGTATTATAAATAAATAAAAAAATATACGAAAAAGGCCTTATTTATTCATTTCCTTGTACCGAATTTGATCGAGCATCGACCGATTTAACACGTTAAATAAATTAAGACGTAACCGATATTATCGTGTCCTCTTACACACATTCCTGCACGGTTGGGAATAAAATCGAGGCTTCGGCTAAAGGAGGACTCTTGAATTATACAGAAAAGAGTTTCTGTATTGAAATTTATTACAGTTGAAAAATGAATTTAACGGCACGACGACTCGAGATTGAATATATGGCTCGGATTAAGCGTAATAGAAATCCATTGAATACGCTCAACCCATTTCCGACCGTATTTCTGTGCATATTTTATACTATGTCATGATTTATGCACGTTCTGTACACATTTTTAAACATACGATCTAAACTTTTTAGACAAAATGAGAAAAGTTATAATTAAAAGTATGCAAAACATTTTTTTTTTAGTCTAAAAACTTGTGAAAATAATTTAAACGTATCCTGCATATGTGGAACAAAAGGGCACTCATAAATCGAGTCAACCGGATAACGGCTTATTGGAAAATTAAACATGTACACGTTTAATATACTTGTTTCGAAAATATAAATTGAATTGTTTTATTGTTTTAATTGGCAGTACAGTTTTTAAAATTCGAATTCAACTTTTTTAACTTCAAATAAAAAATTGTAAATAAGTTTCCAGTATACTTAGTGTTCAGTCATTGATTTAGTCAGTATTCAAAATTGATTAAAAATATACCATCATGGAATAATAAATTACTCTAAACCACCATGGTATTAAAAAAAATTGATTATAGCCATAAGCATTCACACCATAATCTTCTAATTGACCGAACATAAATCTTCCCAAAAATCGTCAAAAATACAACAATTCCAATATCAAAATCGGTCACGAAAGGGTTGAAAGTGAGCCTAGTCAATGTGTGGGAATACCTGCCCGCTGCACGACGTACGATTACAATAAATCAGGTGTTAAGTGACAATGATGCATGTTGCACCGCACCGATGCACCATTAATCGATGCACTTTAACACCGAACCGAAACTCGCATCCGAATCGTGTTTTACATCGCGATTACGAATCCCATACACACAAATTCATAACGATCGGAAATTTCGCGATATCCAGATCGGCGCATAGATTTCTTCGACACTGCGAATAGACTGTTAAACGTTATCGGATGACTTTGAATGTGCAGTGTAAGGTTTCAACTACCCGTGTTACGAATTTGTTGCTCGATCGAGCGTTTAAAAATCACCTTCCGAGTTTCGAATGTCGTGTAATCTGATTATGCGTTTTTATTATGAAATTTTATACTTAGATTATTAATTTGATGAGTTTGTGACGATAAATTGCGAAACGCTTCGGTTGTTGACGCGCAACTCCGACTTGCCATTATGAGCGAATTCACACATCGGATATCATGAAACCTGAAATCCAAAATGCAAAATCCTAGATAAACGACGGTCCCCCATTTCTGGCAGTCGTCTAGAAACTTCGACATGGCTCCGACGGGACGTTTCATGCTGTGTATGAAGGGTGTCGGACCAAAATTCGCATCGTGATGGGTGTGATTTATATAATTTTAAGAATTAGTATTTTAAAGGGTAAAAATATGAAATTTGAATTATTATGGTTGATCGATTCAAACGTTGTTGAAAATTCACGTGCTTATATCGCCAGATTTCTTAATAGGAAAGTTTGAAAAAAATATAGTTTTCGATGAAAAAAGTAAATCGCCCAATCCTTTTAAATCCCATGGTTTATTTTTCTATAAAAAAATAAATATTGAAGAGATTTGCTTCGCGTCTGAGAGCAACGTCGTTTTTGTAACGCTCTGATATTCTTCAGGATTTCATCGAGCTGAATGGTTCAATTTCAAAATCCATAATTTTATCGAAATGACTTCGATTTTATTTTTTAATTCCATACTTTAATACTACAGAATGACGGACCTTTTAAGTCAAGCATAAATATTGGAATAACAATGAAGATAGAAACGAACACATAAAGCATCGAATGAGTATTCAAAACATCATAATAGAAAATTCTTTGGTCGATAGAAAGTAAATTCATATATAACCACTCAAAATAGAATGAAAGAGAATTGAATAGGTTTTCATCTAGCAATGAACGACAAATGACAGTATATGATTCAACTTCAAAAAAATCAGATGACATTGTCAGATCCATCATCGAATCTAGCTCCTTTTGAATCTGCACCTCTCACAGTTCTACAGTGGCTCCTGCGAGCCAAAAGTCCCGTCCCATCTCCCATTGTTCCCGATCTCCCAGTTGGGTAGTAGTCAACACTAATTCGACTCACCTGGCCGTAAACCGAGGCCTCGGCTGTAATCCTCGCCTCTGAGGAGCAGACCGCGAAAGCTGAACGCTCCACTGATTTAGCAAATCCCCTTCTAAAAACCGACCACTTTGGACCCGTGTTTGTCGGAAATTTCCAGAAACTTTACCATCTGGCCGCTAATGCACCGCAGGGGGGTCGTGTGCATCTATTGGGGACTGTAGGTTGATACTGTGCGGTCCATTATTGTTTGAAAATTTAAAT
>JAOXNN020000052.1:5657467-5679458 GCA_028571205.2 Hydropsyche betteni | reverse complement strand
CCGCAGGGGGGTCGTGTGCATCTATTGGGGACTGTAGGTTGATACTGTGCGGTCCATTATTGTTTGAAAATTTAAATAAATAACATATTTAATATTTATTATTTTCATTGATGATAACTTTATAATATTTAAAATTAAATCCGCCAATTCATATTTATGTTGCAGACTATGTATATTATTAGTCCGTGTATATTTGACCTGATTTAACCTAATCTAATCCAACCCAAAACTTTGATCAAAACAAATCAAAATGACAGAAAAAAAACTGAGCCCACCTCAATCAACAACGATGTCTATTTATGATCAATCCAAATATACATAAATTGAAATATGCTTGGATTGTGACATTTATATCCATCTATACATCTTTTCAAATTTTGTTGAACTTCCAATAAGAATTTTAATAGTATGGTCTTAATGATTTAGATAGCCGCCTGCAATACCAATGCTAGTATTTATATCAGGTAGTTGAATTGTTATAAATTTGTCGTTCAAATCGTTCAACTTATTCAAGTCGCTCAAATCGCCCGTACCAAAGTCATACTTTATCAAAATATTTAGATGGTGTATTGATCGAATGAATCTTACTTTATGATAAAATTTTTGTTGCTCGAGTCATTTTCAAATTATTCAAGTGATTCAAATTGCCTCTACCGAAATCTTACAATTAAAGCATTCACAAAATATTCAGATGGTGCTTTAATTGAATGAATCTTTATTACGAAAAAAAAATCTATTCAAATTAAAAAAGGGACACGAAACCAGCCGAATATCCCCAATTCGTACCCGGGTCCGCGTACAAAAGTAAATGTGTTCTAAAAAGTCGAAGTTTCCGCCCGCAAATGCATAATAACAATGCACCGCGGTGCGTAACGAGCGTCGACTTTCGATTTAATGCATTTTTCATGGTGTTCCGAAGTTGCGTCGTACCTCCACCACATTTTCGCATTATTATCCATACGTATAACACGACGCGGTGGAAAGTTCCGAGTGCGGATGTTTTCTGGAACAAGCCGAGACGGCGAACAACTCTCAGTCGGGGGGTTATGTTTGTTTTAAAAATTGAACGAGGATTACAGCGCGAGCAGATTTACCTATGGCGTGTTTGCAAACAGAGAGTGTGTAGCGAAAATACACACGAGTTATAGGGAAAGTTTCGGATCTGCCGAGTTTTGCGTCTGTACGTGCCGAATCTGGCGAATCTCTGTGCGAAATCGAGATTTTAGCATAATATGTATCGAGTCAGTTGATGATGAGTCAATTACTTGGAGATCTTTTAATTAAGTATTAGAAATTACAGTGGAAATTTTTTAATACTGTGATCCTAATAAACTATTAAGTAAGCCACATCTTGACAATCTTTTTTACGATTTTCCTAACTTCTTTCGCTCAATATCCGAAACTTACAAAATCAACATGGATTATTTTTGAGAGTTTACTTTTCTTACAATTAAATATGTTGTTATTTGTAATATTTCACCAAATAAAAAGATCTGAGAACAAAAAAGATTGCACGATCCCAATTGGGGATCATGGCAGAATATGGGACGAAAAAATAGTTCGGTTGCTTCAGGTTCGTGTTAAACGTTTTCCACTATGTGGAGATAATTTTTTTTTTTTGAAGAATTAAATTCGCTAGAGTAATTTTTATTTGGTTATGTGAAAAATATATATGTATCTATTTTAAAATGTGTGTGCTCTAAATTTAGATTGAACTTTATATGAAAATTAACAAAATTTTGTAAAATAATAAAACTTTGAAAATGAAATATTGTCTTGATGAATAATAGAAGTGAATTTGAATAAAATTTAAATTCGAATGGAAAAATCTAAAATTATCTCGAATCAAAAATTCATCGAACAATAAAAAAAACCCATTTATAGACAAATTTAAATATCAATTAAAAGTTCCGCACCGAATACAAAACAACCTTTCAAACATCCACGCACACTAAACGACAAAACTATCAAAACTCCATCCGAAATCGATACGACCGCTCCAACTTTGGCCCGACCGGCTTATAACTCCTCCCGTCGCGAGATAAGGCCTCCGAGAAGCGGTAGCCGAAATCAGAATTTAGAAAACGAAACAATGGCCGGATCGATTAGAATTTCAAATGGGCGCCCACTCGTCGTCGGCGGCGGCGAACGTGTTAAAAACCCACACTTTCGACTTCGGCTGTTATTTCGCGCCCAGAAAGTTTGCGCGATGGATCGTGTGATATTGGCGAAATTCGACGTTAGAAAACTTTGTGTGTCGGAGTTTTGTGCTTGTTTCTGATTTTCGATACGCTCTAAGCGTTTCGTGTTCCATTATTAACAATTCGTTAGACGAGATGATTCAATAACGTGTGTAAGTTGACGGTTCGGTTGTTATTCCGAATGTATAATGTATCAAGATCCGATCAAATATTTGATCCTATGGATGAATATTCATTATATTTAAATGCATCCTGTATCAAAAATTTTAATTAATAAAAATTCTAAGAATTTCTTTTTGGATACTGCCGTAATTCGATAACTATGTAAGCGACATTCGAAAAATTTACATTTAATACGAAAAGTCACTAAAACCCTCGAAGCGCTCGCACGCATACGATTTCCATTAAAATCGTCGATAGAAAAAAAAAGTTGTAGTCACAAATGCGTAAGTGTGGAATAAATGCATTATGAATGTCACATTATACGATAAACCGGTATATAAATACGAATCTGGATATTTTTATATGTGAAAAAGTGTATAGTGGCACTTTGACGCATACACGAACACTTAACTCGAGAACTGTAGATTGATTGCTCGTAAAAAGATATTTTTTCATTTCAATTTCAATGACATATAAATCAATTAGACGTCACGATTGAAAGGATAAGAATTAATTAATACGACTTCATATACGACTTTTCCATTGAAGCCGCGCAATAGAAACATCCCGTGTTTTCGAAACACAAAAACATCTGCGATAAATCTGAAATTTTCACGGTCAATTACATCGGACAGCTGCACTGGAAGCCGACATGCGATGCATCATCCGTTATGCAAAATTTTTATGCACAATTTCGCATAATTCGCATAACGACCGGAGCGATACATCAAAACATGAACCTCTAGCGAATCCCGGTACTTTTTGGGGCAAAAAAACCGAAATCGAAGCGAACTTCGGCTGAGGCGGATTTTCACTCAACGTTCTCGAACCGAGAGGAATCTCCGGTTTATTTTCATTTTATTTTTATTTTTCAGCTCGGTTTTAATCCGTTCAACCAGTAGTTGGATTTTCAGTTCGAATCCAACGCCCGCGGGGGTCTCTCTTTCGACGGGGCGAATCGGGCGTGAAATTAAAACGAAATGCAGCCAGTGGGGGGTACCACTAAATAAAAAATCCTGCGTTTTATAAAAGGTTTAGAACCAAAATAATCAATTTCCTTTATAAACGATATTAAAATATTTTTTAAAATAACATTGAGACGTATTGATGAAAGATGCTTATGAAATTTATTTAAAAATATAATTGGTAATATTTTTAATCAATTAATCAATGAACGGTTTCATATATTTTAAAATAAAATAAATATTCTAGCAACATTCAGTGCAACGCGCCCCTCGCGTGGATTTAACCTATTGGCTCCCGCGCGCATTTTTTCCAACTAGGTATGCTATATTGTGAATACATTTTTTTTTACCTGCGTTCTAAATCGACGCAAAATTAGACAGAACCGTAACGAGGCTCGCTGGATATGCGGCAGAGTGGAATAATCGATTTCCTGTTCCGTTTAAGGGTCTTTCGATTGGTTGTGTGCCGCCGGTTGAATGCGAAGCACTAATAAATCAACGAATCGTACATTCTTATGTATTATACATAAATGTTTTATTGAATTTTATGTGATTCTGATATATCGTTGCCAAGTAGCCGCGTTGCGGGTCGTCAAATTTAATATGATCTATTGGATCGGTTTTATGTGTTTTTTTCGGAATGGTGAAAGAAAACGATATCGATGTGGATGTCGAGAAAACAACTAGTCGTGTTTTAATAGATTTATATTCGATAAGTTTGTGATTTAATTATACAGACAGACCTCAACTTTCGCACATTCGACTTTCGCACATTTTGGCAAAATCGTTCTTTTAGATGTTTTGGCGATAATGCACAATAGACTTATACTATTTCATTGTAATTTTTGAAAAATAAAAATTTTAAATATCAATTATTGGTGTTTTTTTTTTACATCCCTTTACTTTCGAACATTTAACTTTAGCACACGTTTTCAGGAACCAATCATGTGCGAAAGTCGAGGTCCGCCTGTATTCGGAAAAAAGTCAATACTACTTCGAAATGAGACCTAGTAAAAAATTGAAAAAAAAAAGTTGTTTACAAAGAAATGAAAATAAAAAATATTAGTGATTTGAGCATTATCTTGCAAAAATATTCGAATTGGACTATACGTTGGAAATCTAGAACATGGATTTTTCTACAATTATTTCCTTTTACATCGTTACATTAGAATTTTAAAATATTTTGTCTTAAAAATTTTTTCCCACAAAAAAAAAAACATTTCAAATATAAACTCTATTCCGATTACGAAATACAAAAATAACACAAAACCCGATCTTATTTTCAGAAAAATGGCAATTTGATTATATTTATCGAACGGATCGATCACCGAAGTCATTCGATGATCACATCCTATTCATCAATATCTTCAACAACACTACAAAACAACAAAACGAACCATCTCCGACGAAACCTACTCGCGAAGACCTCTTCGCCATCGCAGGCGTAGTGGCCATATTTCGTAGCCCACCGCCGCTTCTACGAACACTGCAACACCAGACACTACCACTACGCTCGGTGTATATTTCGTTACGACTTTATGGCGCCGTAGCACGTGCTAGAGCCACCTGCCTTACTTTCGAATGGCCCCCGCCCCTGGTAATGGCGTCACGCCGGGGCCATATCTCGCTGTGGGCAGGGGCGCGTCTTATGTCTACGTACGTTCAGAAAACGCGGCCCCTTTTCAATTCCGGCTGATTTCGGTTTGGTTTTACTGTTGTGAGCGGTCGTGAGAATTCGCGAAAACTTTGCGACCTTATTCCGTTGCTAGTATATATAGGCCCGATGTTAATAATATCGGTTGTGAATTGATAACTATACTATTACGTAATCAAATAAAAATTAAATATATCTATGCAAAAATGTTTTATAACTATGCCGTCGCGAAATATAAGATTATAGCCGTTATTATAATGGCCATAAAGATTAAATTTGGAACTCGCGATTCTATAGAACAGGCGAGAATGATGTTAATGTAATATCGGCTGCCCGACGCTCGTACTCGATTTGAATATTTAATTTTTTTGATATTTAATTAATAAAATCAAAATAGTTTTGATATTGTCACAAGACGTCATAGAGGCAAAGGTAGTAGTCAGTAGGTAATAAGTATATCATATTATAGACGTTAAGTGTATACGCATAAACACCATATTCGCGAAAAAATCGCGAGCGTCATTCGAACGACGATCGAACGAACACACCCATACATAAATATTTATAAGAGATTTGGTCAAATTATTTTATATTATTGATTTTAAATGAAGAATTTTTATTCTTGCATAAAAAAGTGTTATATTACGTTTTTAATAATATGAAAATTTTAATTGAACTGTCAAGATAAGAATGACTCAAATTCTTTTGATCGCAATAATATAAATGACTTATTTTGTATGCAAGCGAGAACGACTATTATCATTTACCCCTTATTTGACAGTCCACATCTATTTTTTATCGTTTGACGTCAAAAACAACCCTCTTTTAACTCTTTACACAGATAAAGATGATTAATCATAACCCTAAAAAGGAGGGTTCGAAAAAGTCAACCGATGCATTAAAATGTTGACATCGTAAAATTTACTCGACATTTGAAAACGAAGGCGTCCGTGACGTCGAAGGTGCAAATATTTTGAATATATAATCACGTTCGGATCAATCGCCGGCTTTTTAATACGGAATCATTCGAAGGGAACATTTTTTGTTTTATAGCAATAAATCATGCATGCAAATCTACGCAGAGTGCATTATGTGCACTCTCTATGAATGAATGTTAACCCTTTGCGTGTGGCGTGCGCGTTAATGACGCGAGCTCCGATTTGCCCCGGAGGCACAAATTGCATTTCGCTCCCCTACTACGGCAGGATTTGCCAACATTTTCCCTAACATGGATCAGGAAATGTAACATAGATGCTATTCAAAATATAGATACTATTCAAATCAACATATTATAATTGGAAATATACGGAATCGTACGCAAATCTTGAATCAATGTATTTTTAAGGTTGATCATGTTAAGTGATATACGTTGTAATTAATACACGAAATTAGCTAATTATTATTAAAACGAAGTTTACTGAACTATATTTTACTTTCAACGGAAGTGTTCTTGGGGTTACTAATTGTAAGACGTGGCTACAAGAACAATGTACTTTCGATTATAAAAATTAATGGAAAATATTAAAAAAAAAAAATCACATTTATAACTGAAATATGTAGCATTATATAAAATTAATTTCATTCATTTTGAATAAATAATTTTCGAGAAAAAAAAAAGAATCAGGATCACTAAGATGCAGCTACATGAACAATATACTTTCGTTCTATAATATGGTGAAGTTATAAGACTTAACGGAAATTATTTAAAAAAAAAAAAAAAAATGTATAACTGTAGTATGCAGATTTATATAAAAAAACGATAAGATGTGAAAATATTTAATTATCGCCAAAAGGTTTCGCTTTGAAGTATCAATCACTTCCATCAAATTCGGAATAATATCCTCTATATCTATTCAACAATTATTTAGTTTATTATTGCGATTATAGCCGTTATTATAATGACCATAAAGACTAAAGCTGGAGCTTGCGATTTTAGAGCTCGAAAATGATATAAATAGTGATTATAGCCATTATTTTAATGGGCATACAGGCTAAATTAGAATGGCAAAGCCAGTACTAAAATCGGTTACCCGATGCCCGTACTCGATTTGAATATTTAATATTTAATTAATAAAACCCGTTAATTTATTATTATCACAATTACAACATACAGGCAATAAGCATCATATTATAGACGTTAACTGTATACGCATATAAAGACCATATTCGCGTAAAAAGTCACGAACGTCATCGAACGAACACACATACAGAAATTCACTATTATATATACGGGATTAATTTCATTCAGTTTGAATTAACAATTCTCGCGAAATAAAAAATAGGCAAAACAGCAATCGTATCAACACAACATAACAATTCCTTTCAAATAAAACCCTCGACATCAATAAAATCTCATCTCACACAAACCAAACACGACAACGATCCAAATTCAAATCCGCAATCCCACAAAACCAGTTGACAATCCCGGCATTTTCCGCCGTTCCGTCGAATGCACAGCCGCGAAACGCAATGCATAACGAATTGCACGGGTTCTGCAACTTTGATCACCGCCGACTAATTAGCCAACCTTGCTAGCGGCCATTATTATACCCATATCGATTGCGACTTATCGATCTCGTCGGTGATAAATGTCCGCGATTGATCTATGAATAAACAGCGTCGTTCGGTCGTTGGCGTGACGGAGCGTCGTTTTGTTTGTGCGCCGAACGTTTTGCGCTCAAAAGCGTCCGTGGAAGGAAACATTAATATTTATTGTGCGTCGTGTGCAGTTTAGTGTCTTGTTTATGCGCGTTCTTACAATTTCCTACGTTTTATTGCGATGCACGCCGCATTCTAAGGTAATAGCGCAATGTAGCGTTTTGAGATCTTGCAAGATATATTATGATATTTTGCTAGTGTTGTAATTTTTAAAGAGATCGACTGAAAGTGTTGTTGAGGGTTTTTAATATTAAAAAAAATTCAGTGAAAAAATTACGCAAATAATATAGGGCAACGAATAGTGGTGGGCCAAATACATGTAGTTGAAAAAAATTGTAAAAATTAAAATTTTCAAATTTGGTAATCCTTCAGAAAGAATGTGATAGACGAGTAGAAAGATTATCGTTTTTAAAAATCTTGATTTTTATGTTTTTCTGAGAGATGGTCGAATATAGGTACATTAGTAAATAGGCCCGATGTCAATAACATCGACTGTAGATTTGTTAAGAAACGGAAAACGATAAAATGTGAAAACCCGATTGATTGCATGAATACGAAATGTGTACCCGATTTGAATATTTGATATTTAATTAATAAAATCAGAATAGTTCATTTGTTATTTGTTTGTGATATATAGGCAAAGCCAGAGGCCGTAGGTTTATTACCTAAGAATTATAAGCATTATATTACAGACGTTAATCGTATACGCATATAAATAACATATTCGAGAAAAATTCACGAGCGTCATCGAACAGACATACAGACGAACGAACGAACGAACACACAGAAATCCGCTATTATATATATGGGATAGCGGATGGTCTACCGCTGGTGTCGTTACTTTAATACAATTTATTTAAAAACTCCCAAATTTGATTTTATATACGCTCTTTCTTTGATAAAAATGGATTTGAACTTTCGATGAAATCAAATTGAAGGCAAGATCAGAAAATTATTTGAATGGAGATAAAAAAAAATTATTATAAAAAATATCAATAACACGCGATTGATAAATTTGAACAAATATGGTCAATCGTTGAAATTGAATTTATTTTATAAAATTGATTGAATTTAAAATATTTCAAAGGTAAATTGTGGGAGGTAAAAATGTAATACCAAAACAAAATATGACAGCAGAAATCGAATTAAAAGTACCAATTAATTCCTGGCACGTTTAAGTGGGATTTCATTGTATTTAAATTGAAGATATACAACAATAATTCAAAAAAAAAAAAAACGCATCAAACTCCGCATAAAATCCATTGCATTTTGATGGGCCCCAAAACAGACCATCGCCTCTTATAAATCAACATAATTTCGCGCACCGAGATCAAAAATAGACGAAGACGGATGCTCCTCTCCGTCCATAATACTATTCATATATTCGCGCAAAAAGGTTTCAGCATCGTCCGCCTAGGGAAAAATTGGACCTGACCAAAAAAAGGGAGCGCAAACACATTCGCGCCGAAATCCCACCCCCGTTTTAGGGCCTCTCGGCCCCGAGGAGGTTAATTTTCCCTCCGAGCCCTTCAAACCTGCGACTTGTTTTACATGCGAACGGCATTACTAGTTTTATAACGGTTCCCTTCCCACAGGCGAACCACTTCGCCGGAAAGCATCGTTCAACGTTTTGCGCGACTCGCGCGGGTTCCCTAGGGACGTCGAAGGAGACTTTGGAAACTTGCGAGGAGTGTTCGGATGTTAAAAAGCGACGAAGCTTCGATGCAAGGGACGCCTAAGGATTTTATGAGGTTGCCGATTAAGTTCGGCGATGATAATTATGCATGGGAAAAGTTCGGATATTAATGGCTGTTTGTTTGCGTTGCCGCGGAGCGTTTCGCGGAGCGTTTATGGGGAATATGGTTGTGCGAATTAATTTTGTGATTATTGCTGTGATTTATGCGGCGTGTGTTTCTGGGAATGTGAGAATATTGGTAAATCTTAGTATTTCGGGAGAATGTCTTGTCTAGATTAGAGAATGTTTAGTCTTTAAAAGTTTGAAGAAAGATTGTGAAAGCTTGCGTCTGACAATTAAAAAAATACAGTCTTCTTCCGAATAGATAGTTAATTAGAATAAGAAAATTCAATTTTATAAAATTATGCAAAATAGATAATAAGTATATTCAAGTCTCTTTTTACATGGAGGATACATTATGGTAACCATATAAAAATTTAAAACAGGTTCCATTAGTACCTATATTTGGATAGAATTTACAATTAAATATATAATACTTTGTAAAAATGTTTAATGTGGAAAAATTTCGAAATGTTAAATCATCAAAAAATATCGGAAATTTCTCATTTAATAACTACAATTGCATACTGGCCAGCCCCGAACCTCATCGTTGTGGTATTATAATATTATAATAGATACATTTTTTTATACCGTGTTCTTTTGAAATCTTATAAAAAGATTTTTAGGTGTATATTTAAAAAAATACAAATAAAAAAGTTTAAATCACAACGCAATTAAACAAAATCGGCATTAAAAAAACAATAAATTTCAACATTTAAATAGAAACATCTATGATTTTTTTTACACGTTAAATCCAAGATTTATTCATTTTAGCTTTACCCCTCCAAAAACACTTTTCAACATCGGACTAAAAATTCTTCAGACGTACTCAAAAATTTGATTCAATCAAGCCGGCGGAGTTAAAAGGGCAGGATTTGAACCACAACCTTGAAAAACGCTCCGAATCGAACGAACCTTTGAGCGCTCTCACGTACTACCGCTCTGGAAAACTTTAATCCGGGATAAGTTTTCCCGGAGAAAACGTTATCTGTCCCGAGGGGGCGTGCAGGGGGGCACGAGGGGGAGGAAACCGGGAAAACGGGGAGCGCTCGGCATTCGTAATGTATCAACGCATTAGTGTATCAAAACGGTGGGGAGAACTGTATGTTTCATGAGTCCAGCGATTCTCAAATTGTTTACTGAGTATTTCATACGGCGTGGGAGGGATCGGGGAATCGGGGAGTTTCGCCTTTGAGGTTTTTCTTGGAACACGTCAAGTTTGTAGAAAGGTATGCTTTATACGCTTTTCGTTCCCCATTTTGAATACGTTGATTTTTAAAGTGAAACTTCTTTTGATGTAGTAGTGTGAATTTGCTTGGTGAAACTTTTTTTTGTATAACATTTTAATTCTATGGTAATAATTGTTGATATTAATATAAAATAATCCTGCTTACGTAAAATTTAAAATTAAGTTTCATTTTAATAATAATAATTTTTATTAGACTCAAACGTAAATAAATAATTTGTATAATAATACTGTAACTTGAATCAAAAGTTCATAAAAACGATTGAAAATTATTTGAAAAAACAACCTGTTTATGAATCTTCAATCGAAGACATCACACTCGAGGCAAACTTTACTATACCTACGATCGAAATTAATCAAAATCTCAACAACAAAGTCATCAATTGAAACGAGCAGTCACTCAATACTTCGACAAGATCATGAATGTAAAAATCATTTGAAAAAAAAATAGACGAGCCTCGTTAACGTTTTATAGGCATCGTCTTTCAGCCGACACGAGCTGAAAACTTTTGCGTGCGTGTGCCGCTCGTTTTACGAGGCAAAAAACGGCGCCAATTTCGTTCCACACACACGCAAACATAAATAAAACACATACATAATATGTGTAACATACACACACGAGCAGGGGTTTATATCTCGTCGCCCGCGGCCCGGGATTTCTGCGGCCCTTTCGTACTTTTCGCAGACGACAAAAAGTTGGGACGTTTGAAATATCGCGCGCAATTTGCAACTGTTGTAGTTTTTGATTTCGCTGAAAAAGCGCGACAATTATTCCACGGCTTTTTCGGACGACACGTACAACATTACCGAAGATCACGTGTGTTATTTATATTATTATACAATTTTTTTTATTTAATTCTATTTCGAATTTGTAATAACTATTTAGATACTTGTATACAAAAACGTGATTGATTCATTCGAAAGCGCTATTGTTGCGATTTTCCGCTAGGGCCGTACAAAATATCGATTCGTCGAGTTCGCCCTTTATACACTGGCGAGCTCATACGTCTTTCTTATCGTGCGTTTGCTACAGCTGTAATTGGATTGTAGTCGGGCGAGGAAAAAAAGATAAGACTGCTTCTTAATTAATATGTTACGTAGGAAGAAGAGCGCAAAAAGCGGGTTCGCCCGAGCACACATTAAGGCCACGAAAACGGACTTTTTCTAATATCGCAAAGACCTGACGCAACCGTGAACGTATAAAACTAACCTCTCTAATAAAACTGACCGGGGAAATAAAATGAAATGAAAAAATCCGACGAAAAACGGACACACGCTTACCTTTTTTATGTCAGCCGGGCGACACGATCCTCTCGCATGATTCACGCGATCTGAAAAACAGGAAAACGACTATTAACTATCGATTCAATGTGAAAATTGTATTATATACAGAAGAATAGTAACACTAACGATCCTGAAAAAAATACTTTTTTTAACAATCAATCGTATGCAAATAATTGCAGTGAAACGTGTCGCATATGCGTCGCTCGATCAATCATTTTATAAACGGACATTTTTCGAATCAAAGCGTCCAGATTTACGAAGAATCAATCCGCGTTTATATTTTTAATCCGAAAAAAACACAGAACCGATCGATATAAAAACAACGGACACGGACCGAACAAGTGAACCCGAATAAATCAAACGGGCGAAAACAAAAACCTCCCCGCCGTACTATCGCTAAAAATTGGGTCGAACGCGTTAAGCGAAACGCAAAATTAAACAGCGCCTAAAGGATTAAGAAGAAGGTTAAAGGGTCCGAGGGTTTCGCTTTTGAAATTTTACGCGTCGTTTATAATTAAAAATTTCATACGTTTTGCCGCAAAACGTTTCACATGCGGCGCCGTTATAAAACATTATAGAGCGCGCAGTTAATATAATTAACGCAAATATGCAGCCGGGGGGTCGTAAAGGGTTCGGCCGTACAGTTTATTTAAAGATAATAAATACGTATGGTGAAAATAGTGCCGGGCCACTATTTCCCGTATGGGGAGTGCTGTTTCGAAATCCGCAATTGAGAATATGTGGGAATTTCGATTTATGTAAAACAGATTTGGCGATGTGCGGGTTGTTTATGTGAAATGTAATGTTGGAGTTTTGTTTCGAAATTTTGTTTCAATATTTTATATAATTTTAGGATTTGTGAATTTTTGGATTATATTAGTCATTAGAATTTTAGAATAATTTTTTTTCAAGCATTTCCTTAAAATTTTTTTTAAGATTTACATAAAATTTTTAGCTTTTATCACTTCATATTCGAAGCTCATACTATAAATATAGATTATGGTTTTGTATAATTATAATTTGGAGTTTTCTTTATTTAAATGTCATTATGTGAAATATTTTATCTAGTACAACGAACTAAGAACAAAAATATGGCGCATCTCGGTGTGTTCTCAATTGAGGAAGATGGCAGGTTATGGGTTAAGAATACAATATTTAAATCTCTAGAATAAATAATGTCATTTTTTTTTGGACTTTCGAAAAATAATAGTTTTCACACTTCAAATTCAACTATAAGAAAGCGTAATCCCCTATATAAAATCACGGATATCTGTGTGTGTGTCCGTCTGATCGTCTGTTCTTCTGTTCGATGACGCTCGCGATTTTAAAACGACACGTCGATACGATTATTTTTATGCGTCTATAAAATTATTGAAAATTATTCTAATAATAATGGTCTTAATGCGTATACACGTAACGTCCATAATATCATGCTTATGAAAGCGTCTCTATCGATTTACGCAATACGTCGATTATTACGTAGTGGAAAAAATATTTGAATCCCCTATACATGTATAGTATATAATCACCGATGACAGATGTCTATGTTTGTATGCTGAGGCTCTCGACTTATCGTTCCAATTTAGCCTGTATGCCGTTCAAATATAACGGCTATAATCGCTACACGAGAACGGCTATAACACGAGCTCCGGATTTAGTCTTTATGGCCATTATAATAACGGCTATAATCTTATAATGGCCCGATGTTATTAACATCGGGTCTATATACTAGTAGTATTATAATGACCGTCGTCATAAATAATCAATAAGATTCATATTAATTCTTGTTGATTTAAAACATAAAACATTGAATTTGAAGTGTAAGACTTATATACTTTCAAAAAATTAACTATTCATTCAAATTCAACAAAACCAATACGAATCGGACATCTTTTACAATCCGAATCGTCGATCGCTTCAAAGCGAAACTCTCTACAATCAAACACCCCGCTTCCGTCCGACAAAGGCAATGGCGAGTTTCGACACAACACCCCCCCAGCACACACACACACACACACACACACAATATATAAAACTATAGTAAGTGGGCGCGAACATTAAGCCCGGGCCCATGCTTTCGGATCATCCCCGGTTCATTTCACATCGCCGCCGGATAATGGGGGTCCCGGGGCCCTTCTTAAACGAACCTACCCCCCTCGAACCGCGCCCCTCACCCCGGGCAAAACGCTATCATCTATTAAGGCCGAAATTAATTAATCAAGTTTAATTTTACGGGCTGAGAGAGCAAATGACGTACACGGCGCAGGATTACGCTCGAGGCCGACCTCGGCTTTGGCAGTTTCGAATTTCGACACGGTTTTTTGGATTTCGCATAAAAGTGCATTAGAGACGATGCGAAAAGTGCACGGTTCCGCGTGATAATCCATCATAATGGTACATGTATATGCACTTCTTCCGAGCACTAGATTCTTCGACGTTCAAGCATTCCTCGCCTGGTTTCGGTCTCCGGTTTACGTGAGGCTCCGGACACTGAAGTCGGACGTGGTCCGAGGTGCATCTGCTACTAGTGCAGGTTCAGTATAGCCGTTGTATACATCGTGGGTGTAGTGTATGTGCATAAGTCGCGGTTGCGACGAGAATTTCCTGCATAGCGTGCATGCTGCGAGTGCACAAAGTGCAACCGCGCGCTTTCCTCTCAGTTCATGGTCGACGCTGTATATATTTTTATTAAGTAGTCGCCGGGTTCTTAAACTATGCAGATGTTATATTATATATGTTACTTTGGAAGCTGTCGTCATCGCGATAACATATATTGTGTAAAGAATGTATAGGTACGCTTTAGGTTTTAGAAAAAGTGCACAATACTCAATTCCGCATATGCTATCACCAGATAAATCATAAATTAAGTAGAGCTTAAGATAAGCTATAATAAACAAAATGTGAGTGGTTTGGTAGATGAGTTAGTTATGTTATTAACATTTAGCAACACGTAAAACACCAATACACGTATGGTATTTTATAATATAGCTGTCATCTGTATTGTTATTTACTGCAAAAAAGTTAATATTTTCGAGATTTCATCATTTAGAAATTCAGGTAAATAATTCTCTGTATGAAATATAATATTTTGTTTAATTTCGTCACATATTGTGAAAGTAGCATTTGAAAACTGCATTCTATACAGAGTACATGGAGCTATTTACCAAGTCTGTTATCCTTTATTATCCTTTTCGTGCTGCAAACCGTTTTTCTTTCTCGCAACAAGCTATATTTATCACAATTTTTAACACATAAAAAATAGATATTTTGAGTTTTTAGTATTTCCCTGAAATAAAATATACCCTACCATATTCCCTACTTGTAATTTTTATTAATTCCGTTAGATCATTATATACGTGATTTTTCAAGGATTTCCTAGTCGACATGTTCATTCATACTCCCATGAACACTTTCTCTAACACGATTAAGATAAAGCATGCATTTTCGAAAGAATACAAATATCAACGGGCTAGATACTCTGTAACATATTATATATTCATAATATAAAACGACATTTAAGATAAACGAAATGATCTCATACGCAAACCGCAAGAGTCACCGCATCCCGGAAACGTCTCACAAAAACACACCCAAAATGACTAAGGCATTTCAATACACGGTTAAACAGCCTCACGAACCGGCCGACCATCAAATTGGAAAATCCGGCCTGAATCTAAATTATGCAACGCTAATAGCCTCCCGCAGAAATCATCAGCTTGGCGACCCCTGGCCGTTCATTCGTACGAAGGTTTTATTGCCGGCTCCGAGTTAATAAGCGCCCAGTTATCAAGCTGCCCAATTACGGTAGTTCCACCCTGCGGGAGAGAAGCTAAGCCCTTTGCCTATCCTATCCCGAATTTTCGAGGTTGACCATGAGTTCGAGACGATGTGGGACTTTGGATCATTAGTATGGCGAAAAATTATCATTAAAATATTCGGGTTTTGTATAATATTATATTTAATTAGATAAGGAAAATATAAAACATAATCAAATATCATATATGAATACATGCACTATTCATTGACCAAAAATAGTTTTTAGTATTCGAACGTATCAAGAATTATTTCCTCATTATTGCATAGAATGAAAATAAAATACTCGAACATCAGAACGTCTTACAAGAAGAGGGTCCTGCATGGGAAATGAACTTCTTAATTTTTTTTTCAATAGATTACTTTTATTTTATCGATATGGTAAAGTATAAAAGCACGCTGTCAATTTAATTTAAAACGACTTCCAAGTTTCGATATATAAAAAAAAAAATTACTCACATGGGACCCTGTCTTCTTTAGACGTTAGTAATAGTATAAGCTAAAGACACAAATAAATTGAATTTTTCGATGCTATCCTGAAATAATCTTAATTAGTTCCGGTATCAGAGGTCACCCTAAGCATATGAGGGACTCGGCAATAACGCAGGCTTGCGTCCCCCGAATTTCGAAACCCCTGGCTGACAAACGGCTGGATATATGTGCTGGGAGAAGGACGTTAAATCGCCATGAGTCCTTGGCAATTCCAGGCTATGACCGATAAGACCCACGATGGTGAGTGCGTTGCTCGAGAGTGAGGAAGTAAGTAAGGAGCACGAGGGATTAACGACCGTCGTATACGGAGTCGTTAAGTTTAATTTTTTGGTAAATTTTCGGACAAGACGATAATTAAATCGTTTGGAGGGAGGTTAATGAAACTTTTTGGATTAAAAAACTATAGACTTATAAATATTTATGTTCACTGTATATTGGATAGTGAGTGCTTTTCGTTTGAATATGTTTTATGTCAAAAAATTTGAAGAGCATAAATCATATTAGTTACTGAAAACGACGTACTAAACATGAAGGTTTTCGAAATAAAATATGTAAATTTTACTAATTCAGATCGTAATTAAAATAACATTATAATGGTTTGAATAATTCATTACCTTTCTTCAATGTTATAAATTTAGTACCAGTTATTAATTTTAGTAGAGAGTGAAATATATAATACAGATAAAATATGTTTAATGAAATGTTAATTTTAGATCTGTCAGGGGCGTTAAAATCAAATTAAGCATCTGAAATTTATGTATACGTAACTACATTAAGCTGCTAATTATTTAAAATTAAATATTAAGTCGAACTTATCGAATAATTACTGAACGATGATGACACATATATTTTAACAGTAATGATATTCAAAATAATTAAAAATTAAAATAATTGTGAAGGTATAATAATTTTTGATATCTGAAAGTATAAATTCTGTCTTTATTAATTAGATATTGATTGAAATAATTCAAATCCAATAGATTTTTGTCGAGAAAATTTCATATCAAAGTCTAAAGCAAATGCGAGTAATATTATATCATAGAAAAATATTCGTTAAGCTTATATTCTGAGCTGAATAATCCAACTATACAAAACTTCATTAGCAAAGCTAATCTTAATTAAGTGTAAAGAGCATCCCGAAGATCCTTTGTATTATTAAATTCAGAAAAAATAGTCGAACTAAAAATTCTACAGAACAAAAGAGAGATTAATTTAAATTTTCAACGATTCAATCCTAGCGCGAACGACGATACAATTTTAAAAGCGTCCATTTCTTTTACGACCTTTTTAAGAGTGTGCAACCTTAAATTATTCACGGGGCGAAAACGAAAAAGCACAAACATACATTTCTCAAAAAAAGAAAGAACTCACAGAGAGAAAAAAAGAATGAAGCACTAGAAAAAAAAAAAACTACATAGAAACATCTCGTTTTCGCGCAACGCGCTGAATGTTTTATGGTCAATCGTTACCACGCGATACCGTACAGCTCTGGGTCTACAAATTTTCCAGGGCAAATTGAAATTTTATGCACATTAACCTGGCCTCAAGCCTCAGGAAAACGAAGAGGCCGACGCCGCCTGGAAAAATGTGTACAAGTTTTCCTTTTTATTTTATATAAACGAGCGACCGAAGAGGTTCGACGTTAAGTGCGAGTCGGTTTATCGGGCAATAATCCCGCACGTGACTCACTTCGGTTACCTTTGAATATTGCTGGTATAAATATGAAATATATTAATAATATAAATAATTTTATTACGATTATAGTCATCTTGTATGAGTAATAATATGAATGTGAAATCATGTTTCTCGGATGCAAATTTTTATTCGTTATTAAATTAACGAAAGATTTCATCGAACGAAACAATTTTTACAAAAAAACCAATCGTTAATCGCGCAATAAAATCGCAATCAGAAAACTTTTCGATTTCGCAAATAAACTGGTGTTAAATGGACGTTGATTAGCTCCACTAACATAAAGCTTGTTCGACACACCAGCTTTAGTAATTACCGACACACGTACGCGAACTTCTTTCATACTCGAGAACAGTTTGTTGCTGAATTCGCTAACGTCGTATGAATAGAGTTAACCCACCGGGGGCCAGTCGGCTCGAACAAGCGGCAATTTTCACACACAAACGCGAAATCCAACATTCGAAAACGGGGGCGCGTTTATGAAATCGTCGAACTCGAAATTAACAGTTTTAATTAGCGCCGTGCCGTTAAGGGTGGCGGGTAGTCTATGCGCCACGACAACTTTCGGCATTCAAAGAGTTAACTTCTTTATATATGTGTATATATATATATTATGGGAGTCGTAAAGTCGAGGCAATGACATTTTACACTTTGCCGGCGTGTGAGGGACACGCGCCGAAATTAATCTAAGTTTAAAACGGGTTTTACGCAAAGGACGACGTAGCGTCTAAAAATGACCCAAAATCTACTATAAATAATATTTAATTTGTGCAATATTTAATTCAAAAAATATCGTGAGAAGTTTCACGATATAATTTATTATGATATCTATTATAAAATAATGAATAGTAACGAAATGTATGGGTGTAAAAGGGGGTGGTTTGGTGGGTGTAAATTAATCACACGGTGCGGTCGGTTTACGACTTCGGTTAATTAACCCTTGGCGTGTTATGAACGCGGAGCGGTTTTGCGTTCCGAAACAAACTCGCATTTGACGCTCTCTATACAGAGCAATTCCCGAAAATCTCCCGAGCAATAGTTGTTAAGAAACGGAGCACAATTCAAAATAATAATCGCCGCGAGATAATTGAAGTGGTGAGAAGCCGGCGCGGATCTCGCATAATCATCATCATCGCGTTGAAGCGTTTCGATTAGATTAAGCGATACAGAAATGTATAATCGTGTCGTTTCTGGTCATGAGTTCCAAAAGAGTATATCAGATCGAGATATACCACATCCACAGGTTGGCGGCAACAAAGCCTGAGGCCAACCTTCGATGCGAATTTGAAAAGGGAATTTTGGCAGTGATCCATTCCGTGTATGTGAAAACTACTGCAATCGACCGAAATAAAATCGAATAAAATCTTCACATTGGCCGTTCGAAATTCTGGATTTACGAGCCGGAACGTCCGGACACAAATCGACATGAATTGATTAAGTGGGCATAGACATGTTTGCCAATTTGGGAAACGGTTTACTGTCCCGTCTTTCGTTGTCCGCAAAATACGCTTCCGTTACGTGAACGTAAAAGTCTGCTTTTTTATATGAAAAAAATCAGATATGTGGAATTTTTATCGTACGCAAGGTCGAGAAGAAAGCCATTATTTTATCTTCAAGATAGAAGGTTAACAGTCATATTTGGCGTAATCTCAAAAGCTATGTTTTTATTTAAAGATAACTCGATCAGATATAAAATATCGAAATAAAAAACGTTCTTTACGAAGAGCGAAAATAAATTGCGCCGATCTCCTTTCACAGACCCACAAATGAGAAACGGTCCATTGAAAACAAAAAAAAGAGAAAAACCAATCCTTGCGGTTTATCCACGGAAGTCCTAAGGGTCCGAAATAGGACAATCTATACAAAAATGTAAACAATAACCACCCGAAAGCCGCCGACATCAATCGCGCAGCCTTTGAAGCGGATCCGTTGATATTTAAAGGTTGCACCGACCTACACGTCCGCTATATTCCGACGAGACTCGACCCATTTTTCAGATTTATATTTAAGAATATTTTTCAGCGGAGTAGTCCCGACGACGGCCAGCGGTGCGGAAACTTTTGCACGAGTGTAAACAAGCGTTCCTCCCCTACACCAGAAAGGGGGTAGGTCGCGGCGACGATCGGCCACTATTTTGCCCGATCCTTGCCGGGACTTTCCTTGTCCCTCTTGTTTATTTTGAGCCATCGTCTTCCCTTTCCGAGGCGAAGTTTTTGCGTTTGTCTTGTGCGATTCGAACGCGTGTTCGCCGCTAACGGGGAGCAAAGACAGACAGAGGAATGTACAGATATAGGGAGAGTTTCCGGAGAGTTGGTCGGGCTGTCGTCACGGGCTCTGAGCAGATACAGTTTTATGTTTCCCGTAAGGGACACGCCAAGCTAGGGACTAACTTTCGCCGCATCGGGCTAAGGATAATTTTATTAAGGCTGCGGCGAGGACTCGTTGTGCTTCCGCAATATTGAAACGTGCCGACAAAGTGGATCTCGATGAGACGTTTCTAGTGTTACTTATCACTTCATCGCGAAGAGTATGCCTGTATTTTGTGTTAACATTGAAAGTAGCGCGATGGAAAAAATCCACGTTGCGAAGATTGAATTCGGCGAGATTGAAAAAAACACATCTATTCGACAACAAAAAAAAGCTCGTATAATATACGGGAAAAAGTAGTGAAAGAGAAAAAGCTTCATTTTTTGCGTACGAGCCCGTCAAAACTCGCATAAAAAGCGCGGGAAAAGACTCTCGAACTTTGTCGTTTTTGCCACGCCGAAACTTGAGGGCGCGCCCTTTCGCCGCCGCACACTTTCATACAATATTATAATAAAAACATAACGGCGAAGAAAACGCGACGGACATTTTTCGCCATCGAGATAATTTGATGACACCCCGGGATGCATTCGTTTAAAATTTTTTTCTGTTTTGACGAAGTTCTGAAGCGAATTTCGCCACGTATACTTTTATGCACAACTGCATATCGCTCCACCTGAATAATTGGTGGTATATCGAAAAATATTCATCGCCGACACTCAAATTATGGCTTTCAAAGGAACGTATATATTATTATTATTATAATAAGCTATGCTCGAGTGCACCGGGCATGAACTTATTGCATTGTGTCGGGGTTAACGACGGAACTTTTCAAATTACACGGATTTTACACGAGTTGTTTGTTTTTCGGTGCGCGCCAAGAGTAATGTTATGCATTATGTGTGCAAAATGGAAATAGTGCACAAATGAAAACATTGCTCCATTATCGCCAAGTTTTATGTATTATTTTTTTTTTCATAAAAAAAAAAACATTTTTCAACACGCGAATGATACAAACTCACCCAAAAAAATTCAAATAATGACAAATGAAAACATCATTAATACACGCATATTCCTCTCTACATCTTTTGGACCCGTCAATTAAACCATTAAGAGATGACACCCGATATTTTTTCGGAATCGCATCCTCGAAAGATCGAAAAAAATGAAAAATAATGGACAGGTGTGCAGGTGCAGGTTGCATTCTCGTTCGGCCGCAATTACGTGGTCCGATACGATCGTGACCTAAAACGTAATTGTTATGCACGCGTTGTTTCTGGGCATTGCTTTTGTTTTTCGACCACGCCCATAATTTTATTTCGAAACAATCAACTCGTAACAATTTCGAGCTTGTAATGACGACGATGCGAAATGTGCACCTGCTTTTTGAAGAACGGTTTCTTATATCCGAATCAAAGTTTAAGGCAAGATGAATGCGCATATTTAAATAAATTTTATTCAATAATCTGTTGAATGTATTATTTGATGGTTCAAGAAAATTTGGCAAGGGACATACTTATGTACCCATATGGTATCCAAAATTCGGAGTGTTTACAATGAACGGGATCGAATGACACATTTTTAACACGTGAAATACGATTCGAAGCACATAAACACATTCACATACTCGATTTTTGAAGACGCGATACAAAAATCTTTTGATTTATCGTCTCGGAGCGTTATAAATCATCCCTTGTAACGCGACCGCGTCTTCGCCTTTTCAAA
>JAOXNN020000052.1:5628126-5651398 GCA_028571205.2 Hydropsyche betteni | reverse complement strand
CAAAAATCTTTTGATTTATCGTCTCGGAGCGTTATAAATCATCCCTTGTAACGCGACCGCGTCTTCGCCTTTTCAAACAAGTCATATTTCATGCGGACCAGGTGAGGTACCCGGCTCTTCCTTTTCGAAGAGTCCGTTTTATTTTTCGTTCCACATTATAATACACGCCAGTATATTCATATACGTTTTCGACGAAGAGCAAAGATATCGCGTTGCATCGCATTATGTTACTCCGTCTTGCCATTGTTGCACGGTGCACTTGTTTCGAAAATGTGTGCATTCACCTCGGACTAGTGTCCGGTTGCACCGAAACTGGCTTCAACATCTAGATTGGAACTATTGTTTGTGCGTTCCGTCTTTATAAAGTGAAAAAGTTATAATCCGAGGACGGGAAATTTGAATAATGAAGCGTATTGTGGGCTTTATGCGTTCTTTCGCGTCTCTCGGGATGCGATTGTATTTTTTTTATATATATATTTTGAGTAAACTCAATTGAACGGTACTCGTGGGAAATAAATTTAAAATTGTACGATTAGAATGTATAATTTTTCAAATGTGATTTTTATGCAGAAATATTAATGTATTTTCAAATTTGAAACAACTCTCCTGTGTGCCGAGCGCTCATAAATCGAACGCGATTTTCATGTGAAATATATAAAGGAAAAAAAATAAAAATAGAGGTCCCGAAGACCAGATATCCCTCGGAGGCTTTCCGGCGACGTCTTTTGACTTTGGCACGCGAAATAGACACGTTTCCTTCGGGGTTCGAAGCTCAATTTGAATTTTTACATATATGCGAAATTTGGGTTGGGAACATAAATCTGTTGAAAAAATCACCAAGGGCATAGCAGTCGTTTCGGCGGCCCGGTACTAAAACATTTTTTTTCTCACTATATTGGACTATTTATTAAAAAAAAAACTATATAAAATCAAATATTATATTATATATAATACTTAACATAACAGAAAACTTTCTTATTGTTTTATCAAGGTATTCTAAGAACGCGATCTCGATACAGTCCAACGATTAAATAGACCAATCATATAAATCAAACAATCTTCCATAACAACATGAAACATATATATTATTCGATTATCTTTCGTTACGATTCGAGTCGATATTCATAAATCGATCTTTTCATTGAAACTTTCGACTTGCACAAACACGATTTTGATATCGCACAATACGAATCACATAACAAGGGAGTAAACCCAATTAAAATTCAGATAATCTGTTACGTATCTCTAGACACAACACCCAACCCGAGACAATAATAAACCGCCCATCGACCGTCTTTCTTCGCGACTCACCCCATGGGCGAAATCGTTTCATGCATATCGTATGCGGTGTTTATGATTAAAACATAAAGGATTCATTAGCGCGGGCGTGCATCCCCAAAGGGCGGCAGCACAAAGGGATGGGCGACCCAACCAGTAACGACATGTCGGTTTCGCCAACTGTATGCAGATTAGGGTCGGCTGCAGTCGTCCGGGACAAATTGCAAGTGTTGCCATGGACACGGGTTGCTGACCGTTTATTCGATTCGGGATGGAAGGAAAAATGGGGTGTGTGGAAAGCTGGTTGGGTTTCCGGAAGAAGTTTTCCTTGTTGAAAGCTTGCGAGGTCGGTAATTGGTCGAAGGTTGATTGTAAGTGCTGTTGACTGTTTGCGCGATTGGATATGGGCTTGGGGTGAAAGTTGGGGTGGGTGTACTTTAAGTTTGAAATATTTGTATAATTTATTGATAAGTTGTATTTAAAAAAAAAATTATAATGAAAAATCTTTTGTTGTATTTAAAATAAATGTTTTATGATGAGAAGATTGAGTGCAAAATATATTTCGGTGGAGTGTTCTGGATAAGGGCTGCTGGTCGTTCATTCAATTTGTTCTGGATGGAAAAAGGGGGAGATCGAATGCGAAGGTTTAACCAAATTTCAAAGTTTATGTAAGAAATTTTCATTGTGATGTGAATTTAGAATTTCGAAATTGAGACAAGAATATATTGTTCGTTGATTGTAAACGTTTTAGGGCCATGAACTTTTATTAAATTTGTTCTGAACTGAAATACGGGGTAAAAAATATTGATAAATAAAATTTTGAATTTCCTTTGTTTTATATTTGCGTTACGCATGTTTATCAGAAACCGCCGAATTTCACCATTATTTTTCACTTAGGCCATTTACGTAATGATGTGAACAGTTGTGGTTGGCCCGAATTTTATCTGTGAACTTTTCGGGCGTACGTACCTTGTTTGTTGGGCGTTCTGTTTGTCACAATCACAAGAAAGTGAAGGAAGTATGAGGGGTGGATCATAAAAAGTTTTCCGTTCAGACGAACGACCGAGACATTTTTGATTTTTTTTATTGCGAACGATGATAACTTTGCGATTTATGCATAGATTCCCAATTTTACGACATCCTACGTCCTGATTTGAAGCAGTAAAAACGCACAAACAATTCTTGTACGCAAGTAAAAGCGTATACATATATTTTTTTATTTATTTACATAAACATCTAATTTCTAATACACAAAGCACAAACTAAAGTCATTTGTTTTTATGTTTATTTCCCCGAAAAACCATTATTTTAGTTACAGATTCAACCTTCATAAAAGGTGTAATATATTGAAAACATTTGATATTAGCAAGAGAATTACGTAAACGAGGAAGAGGATCAATTTATTGTTATGAAAATATAGGGGGTTATGAAATGATTTTTTCCAGCAAAGCCTTCGTTATTAGTCCTTTGAAATGAGCTCTAATATCAAGTAAAGCAGGTACTCGGCTATAGTTTAACTTTGAGCCGCCACTTTTTTCGCGCTGTTCTTTTTTTATTTTAATTTTACAGAGCGTTTAGCCTCGTGGCTCGTTTTAAAATATGGCTTTTTAGCGTCGCTAATGGCCGCCGTTTAGTCTTCGTCCTAGAGGATTACAAACACTTGATCCAGTTTCGCAGCAACTGTGTGTTGCTACGTACTAGACTAGTTATAATACATACCAACTTCGCACACCCCTGAAAGCGTTTTACACAACTGTGGATTTATACGAGAGCTTTAGAATCGAAATTCACAAAGTACCGAAATTTTTCAATGTCCACCGAATCGATTATCGTCCAATTTAAGAGATAATAGATAACAATTTTGATGATATAAATTTTTAGTATTTGAAGGGAAATTTTGATTCTGTCCAGCTCATATATCGTCGAGTATAAAAGTCGACTTTATAGCATTACGGACACCGGCTTTCAGAGGGGGTTGAAAGCTCGAAAGCCGCCCCTATTGTTTTCCTCAATCATATTCCTTTTTGCATAGAGTCCGGAAAGTGAATAATGCGCCACTTTATTTCCTTTCATTTTTATTTTCAACCCTCCCGGTACAACCGTTTGACCCCCATCGGGTCTCTACAGTTTTGACCTTTTTCGACCGCCGAATATTATATTTGCTTTTTTGCGACCTCTTAACTTTGGCGTTTTTATCATCTTTTTATAAGTACATGTTTTGTTGTTCGTATACAAACATATAATAAAAAGAAGCATTTTTGTCAAAAAAAGTTTAATGAAGCAACCACATTTCGCAATTAATTTATGAAGGTTTCGAACTGCATACATCTTTAATTATCGTTCTGTTCAATAATATAGTTAAGTTCATATCTCAAACTAACATTAAACCTAAAACTCCGGCAGTAAATAGTTCGAACTGCTCTAATTACACCAAACTATCAAGTCCATACAATTGGATACGTTCGGGTGGAAAGATAAGCGCCTCATTTGCATCGACCCCCCGATTAAAAGAATACGATTTTTGTTCTTAAAGTATCACATTGTTACAACTATCGGATATTGGTATCATGAAGTTTTATATGGAAATTTTACAGCTCATCTCCATATTATTATGGCTCATTATAAACATTAAATTTAATACGAAAACAAAAGTTTAAGCTATTGAAACACTTCTTGTCGGCAAGACCAATGTCTCCAGCGGTTGGCGGTTGCGAAAGTTGTCTGAAAGCCGCTGGCGCCGTCAAAAATTTCAGCAGTTTTAACACGTGTTACGCCTTCGCGAGTTATGCGAAAAGTCTCGTTAAACTCGACAGAGTTCGAATATTGGAAAGGAGCGCCAACTATTCGACGGCGGGGACGACCTCCGAAGAATTCCTCGGCGTACATTGTTCGTGATAAATTTCGCTGAAATTCCTCATTACCGTGAAAACTAACCCGCCGACCGTATCAGGAACATGCGCCTCTCTCGAGCCTTTTTTCCCCAACGCAAAAAGGACCTAAGCGTACGATCGTGACGATAGGAGAGCGTGTTGTTGCTGTTGTTGTTGTTGTTGTTGCAAGAGCAACCGTAGACGGTCAAGAACCTCTCATGCGCTTTTTGATATCATCACGTTTGATCGCCGCTGCATAATGCAGCTGCACATTCCGCGATTGCTTCATGCAGTTTCGCTTTTATGCGAAACATTTATAGCGAGAATAATGATTCGAGCTATTCGGGTTTTAATTAAGTCCGTAAACTGCATACTTAACTGATATGCTAGAACGTCGACTCGGTCGTGTAATATCAATATTATACACGCGAAATTTATTACGAAGCGATTTCAATATTGATTCAGAATCGCCGGTATAAGACAACGGTGCAAATTTTATATAGTGCAATCATAGTGACTCGGGCGTGCGCGAAACGGCGCCAATTTGCAGTTATGGCCGCATACGGCCATTAACACGTTAATAACGATCAATCATGAGCACACAAACGGACAATAATAATAAATTATCGCATTACACGACCGAAACGCGGTTTATTTGCGCTCAATATTCGAACCTGCGCCAACTCGGAACAATACACCGACATTAATCTAATGCCCCGATTCGCGATTAGTGCCGTTCCCAAACATCAAAAATGGCAGGCCGGATTTCTACCGGAGTTCTACTAGAGTTCTACTGGAGTTCTACCGGAGTTCTGTGGGAGATCTGCGGGAGTTTGCTGCGTTTGTTTTCTGGATAACGAGTGGTCCGCAAAAATGACACTCGGGAACTGTTTTGCGAATGCGTTTCCGTCATATTGCAGAGACAAGGGCTACGTTTCGTGTGTGTTGTGCAACGTTCGGATGCGGCCGAAGGCGCAATTATCATACGATGCGAATGCGTTGGTAATAATATAATAATTATACGGGATACGTACGATATAATTAAACATCCATTCGGCCGGATTGTGTCTAATTATTGCGACATGTGCTAAATCTGCTGCTTGTTTCAACCGCAATTCGCTGGGTCGAAATTAATTTCGTAGTATCAGATTGTTTGAAAAATTTAGATGATTAATTATTTATTAAGTATCAATGAAATTCATGTTTTATATGTGATTTATTTGGGAAAATCGGAGAAAGATTTACCTGTTGTATTGTTCTTGTGACGATTTTTTAATTATTTAAACTGTACAGATGGACTATTTTCTCCAATCCCGAATTATGTTTTATCGTGTTTTTCTTGTTTTTAACCCATTTAAGATTTGAAGATGATAAAAGTGTTATTTGGAACTATTAGAAATAATTAAAGAAACAATGCAGAGTCCAAAAATGATAAAATCATACTTTCGTTCCACTCTAGCACAAATCCATAAAATTGGAAAACATGTAGTTTTTTCAAGCATGAATTAAATTTGCATCGAATACAGAATTTTATATATAAAAACCTCAAAAGTAATTTGAACATTTTTTGAATATCCTTGATCCGTATTCGATCCAAGACAGCAAAGGTCGCACGTTGTAAAAGGCACGCAATAAAAATCTCGATTTAACCCAATTTCGAACGTGTCACACTTGTTGAGTGACGCCTGAAGAGACTTTCAAGACTTAACACCTTGACGCCATCCCGACCGTGTTAAGACGATTAAGAACTCTCATCTTCGTTGACAAACTGAACGAGACAATTACTTCACGTTCAAAGATTTCAGCGAGAGCAAATGCGCAAACGAGCGCATCTTTACACGGGACGCCCTATTGTATATTCGAGTAACACGTGTTTGGTAATTTTGATTATAGTCGTTAAGAAACAACTTTAAATTGTGTTTTTTTTAAACGCACCAATTCCCATGTCAAATTGTCATGATTAAAATTTTAACGAAACGACACATCCACAACTCGTGATATGCTCGAATCGTGACACCGTCGAGGAAAAAGCTCCCACATATTTACGTGCCGGGTTCTCGGTTTGAATCATCACGAATGAATGAATCCGAAGAAGTCCACGCTCATGCACTCGAAAGAGGACCACCTCAAGAGTGGTAGAACCAGTTACCGCAGGTGTCCAACCAGCAAGGACAAGAGACGCGGGAAAGGAAAGCAAAAGGAACGAACGAAACGCGAGTCGGTAAATGGATACCGTCCCGTTACGGATCGGCAACGCGAAAAGGATGTTGGATACCGTCTCGTTGCGAATCGGCAACACGAAAAGGATGTTGTCGGGATAGGAGACGATAAGGTGGTGTTTTTGTTTTTGCGAGATTTCGATATCGTTTTATCGCGGCGTGTAAATTTTTTGTGGTCGTGGAAGATGCGTGCCGCGTTTTATTGCGGCAATTTAGTGCGCGGTTCGTTGAACGGTTGGATGTGATCGTGTCGATCATTATTTTTTTATTTTTTGTAGTCATTACGATCGTTTAGATTATTTAAAATACATTTGTATGGCAATTCTGAATTTATTTTGTAGTTAACTTACGATTATGTTGAACAGGGATCATATATTTGATGGAATTTTAATGCTTACCTGTAACAAAATAAAAAAATATATATAACACGTGACATAATATTAAATTATCAATTAAATATCATCCATTATGAAGTTGGATCCTTTCGATAGTATTAAAATCTTTTTTTATTACCATTACGTGTTTTAAAAAGTTGAATACATGAAATTAAGCAAAATGAAACAAGGTCACAAATTTATCACTCAATTTCGGCAAGATTTCTATTAAAACTTACAAATTATTTCATTTAAATTTAATGATATTAGAAGGATCTATATATGCGAACAAATTTAAAAATAAAAAATCGACGGTTTTGAGTTTTTCGACAATTGTTGGCGTGTAGGTAAATATCAAAAATTCCATGAATGGCAGTTTAAGGGTTCAAGATTATTATATAAAGCAATACAAAAATACAAAGAGCATACATTAATAAGTAACATTTCGGCCGGGAACAAACAAAACGAACGCGGAAGCCGTATCCGAGTCGAGCTTTGAAAGCTCGCGAGCGACATTTTTACGACGCAAGCACAAAAGCTCTCTCATTTTTCAGCGGACGTAGGACCCTTTAGTTAGATTTCGACATAGACGATTTAACTTTTACATCGATTGTGGGCGGGCAGCGAG
Source organism: Hydropsyche betteni (assembly GCA_028571205.2). Lineage (NCBI taxonomy): Eukaryota > Metazoa > Arthropoda > Insecta > Trichoptera > Hydropsychidae > Hydropsyche > Hydropsyche betteni. The sequence goes on along the minus strand of JAOXNN020000052.1, from coordinate 5,644,029 downwards.
CGGCCGGGTTATGGCCGATTTTTCGCAGTCGCAATGACGCGATAAATCGCGCCAAAATAAAAACGGCCCGAAAACCACATCCCCTCTGATACAGTGGAATTCGGACCAATAGAGAAAATCGTAAAGAGTCCGCGCGAAGGAGTGAATTTTCGAGATTGTATGCGATCTTTTCTCTTTAGCCCCTTCGGTTCTAAACGTCCGTGCCCCTCAGTGTCGGGATAAATAATCTCTCAAATATAAATTGAGCGCGCGTCTGCGGCCAACAGGCCATTCGCAGGTGAAACGTAACCAGATTTATTGTTATGTTCTGCAGCATCGCTTTTGCCCTCTCTAACGTACGAAGCTTTGCCACAGAGAAGGGGTTGAAAACGTGCTTCAGCTAGTGTGTGTATATAAAAAAGATGGCCGCTTTATTTCTCGATTTCCGCTGCAGGCGGATAGAATGTAATGCTCGACGATTTTGAACTTTGACAAACGTTCCGTTTGGCCGAGTGAAGGAAAACGACTTTATTTGTCCCGACTCTCTATAACGGAATCGAAATAGTTCTGTAGAATATTGTGGACCGAATTCAATCGATGTACTTCGGACGCTAAATGGGTTAAGTTGTTACAGAACATTTGTTTTGTTATTAAATATTCGATTGCAAGCAGATTAGCTTCAAACGATTCAACTTTTTATATAAAAAAATGCATTATATTATATATTCACTGGATATAAATCATTGTAATGTTGCAGACGTGAATTATTTCAGCGTTTAACCGGATGAAGACGCGAAACGAACATAGAAATCGATGATCTCCACAAATCATCGACTACCGCTTTCGGAGAGCGCATTCAATAGCTCATAAGGGGAAACGTCGAACGATCGTTTTACGAGTGAGAAATGTATTCCGCCGCTAACTCGAAGACAGAGAGGGGGAGGACCCGGGTACTGAGAGTACATACTTAGAGTACACGGAGTACCGAGACCGGTCGGATGCAATTTGCTCCCTTTCCCCAAAGCCATCGTAAGGAGATCAATAAATAACGCGCGTTTAGCCGGTTGCAACAAGGAACAAGAGAAAAGGGGCCGATCGAATCTGGAGCACTTTGCTCGGCGAGAAACTGCTGCACACAAAGAGTATTGAAACCTATGGACAATGGTGGCCAGAAATTCGAGTCGCAAGGACAATAAGCGATATCGAGGATTCGTTATTGTGCCCGAGCGGTGAGGTAAGGGAGTCACAATTAGAACCGCTACGGTGAATATTAAATTCGAGGGTGCATTTGTGAGAGGAGATTTAATTTATTATGTGAAGTGAGACTGTCTGGGACGGCTCCGAAGGTAGCAAGTCATATACGGCGTCTTTGTTTCCAGTTTGAGAATTCGGTGTGTTAATACTGGATGAAAGTTTGATTGAAGTCGTTTTTATGGAGATTGGATTGTATGAATTTTACAAGGGCGATCTAATAAATATTGTTAATATTATGATTGGTTTACTCGAAAGCTTCTAGAATAGTCTATTCATAATAAATGAGTAAACGCACGTTGCGCGTTATTCTTTATATTTTTATGATAATATTAAAGAATGTAATGTGAGAGAGACTTGTCTAATTTCGATTTTATTAAGCGTTTCTTTGTTTGTTTGTTACTAATAGTAATTATTTGTCAATTTTGTATGACATCTCAAATGATCGTATCTGAGACGTCTAATTCTGTAATAGTATACTAAATTTTGAAAAAAGCTTCGTAATATTATTTTTTCTGAAAAAGCTAAAAGTCTTTGCGAAATATGTCGCAGTACATGCTATTCTATGTATGCTAGCAGTACACAAAGGTAATTACTAAATTAAGTCAGTATCTATTCGTGAATTCGCTGGTAAGTTATCAGTAAATATAGTTCTCAAAAATATTATAAATTGGCATTTCTCAAAAAAATCAACTTTATTCGAACAATCACGGAATCAGACAAGTCTTCCCTACACGTTTAATATAATATTTTTAAAATTATCACAAAGAAAATATAAAAATCAAATCGCACATTTTTCTGACAAGGTCATTTGAACGAACAACACAAGCATCGTCACAAACAAAACCATCCCCAAACACATTTTCCACATCAAAACAAACTTCCTCCGCACACAAAACTACAAATTCCTCACCTGACATCCCGATACGAAAATTTCCAAGCGCATTAGCATACATTACGATATTTAAAGCCCCAATTTGGCCGCAGGAGCTTTCGCCCCGGCAGCGGAATGCACACGTCCACCAGAAAGTTGCAGAGCGATTTTTAAACGCCCCATTACACAGGTATATTGCAATTTGGCCATAGCACCGCCACCGCCGAGCAATATCCACCGACCCCCGGCTCGATGAAAATCTCGTTTCAGTCCATCCCGTTCCTCCGAACACATATTCCCCTCTTTCGCATGGATGCGTCGTTATTCGCACTGGGGAAGAGCTTTTACGTCGAGAGGGATGATAGTTCTTTTGTTGCGAGATGGGGGTCGGAGGTATGAAGGAAGCCGCAAGCCGATTTCGTGACGGCGCAGCTACAAATTATTCGATGGTTGATCCGTCGAATTGCTGCGCATTTAACGTTTTACTGGAATAGGGAGGTGATGTGTTTGAGGTTTAGTCGTTTAGAAAGTTGTGTGATGTATGAATTGTTTTTGGAATATGGTTTTGATGACGGCGACGAAGAGTGTCGGAAAGGGCTGTGTTTTTAAATTCACCGACTGTGACTCGATTGATTTTAGTAAGGTGAAGTTTTCTGATATTTGAAAAGAAAAACTCTTATATCCTTTATATATAATAGCGGATTTTTGTGTGTGTTTCCGTCCGTGTGTCCGTCTGTCTGTCTGTTCGATGACGCTCGCGACTTTTTTCTTTCTTTATTTTTATGATGATGATGATGATCATATGTCATAATTGTGTCAATAACAAATGAACAGGTTTTATTAATTAAATATTAAATATTCAAATGGAGTACGGGCATTGGGTAGCTTCTACCTCCCTTCTATCTTTTTCAAAAAATATTAGATTTATATCAAAAAACCATCTAATTGCATAGAACTATGAATATAATATATCAAAGAAACATAAAGGATCTTTTCTTTTGACATTTCGTATGTGGCAGAAAAAACAATCGGTTTATGGTATTAAAGGAAATAATAAAAACGAGTCGTATTCGATTGAGTTTTTAATGACTCTGTATAAAATTCTACGAATCTTCGACTTGAGCGGATTTGAAATTGGAAACAGTACAATTAACAAAAACTGGCTATACGAACAAAAAAAAAACTAAAATAATGACGATGAATACACCTTTATCTCACAATAACGATAAGCTACAAAATTAATCGAATAAAAAAACCAAGATTATTACTTTTTAAACAAACTAATATTGCTCACTCGATTAAACGTACCACGCTCGAACAACACGCTCCTCGCACCACCAACCAAACACCTCATACATAATTCACGCCAAACACAAGAAGCCTCGAAATAATCAATCAACACATAATAATCACCGAACGTCTACCGTTCAACACCCGAACGTTCACATCTCGACGGAAATTCGTTGTTTACGAGGAAAAACCCGAGTTTTCCGCGGACGTGACCTGCACGTTCCCCGACCACTACCACCACCGGTTGTCCACATCCACACCGAGCCTCCACCACTACAACATCCACAGTTTTCACAAGCTTCTACGGAGCTTTTCCACCCCCCGGGGGGGAGTCGCTGATATATTTCCCAGATGCGTGCCCGTTCCGCGTGCGCCAACTTGTTCTGGGCAATTTATTTCGCGTATCACATCCGCAAGTGCACACTTGTAAATGCATATCCGGGATGTGTGTGTGTGCGTCTTGAGTCGTAGATGCATTTATCTCGGGGTGAGGGCGCGTTGAAGTTCCGCAGATAAAAAGTTTCGCTTTCGGGCCTTGGTGAGATTCGCCGAATTCGAGGACTTTCCGCGGAAAATGTAATGTGTCTGATAAGGCGATCTCGTTTTTGTAAGTCGTATACGATTTATATATCTATATATCTTCTATATCAGGCCTCAGCAACCTATGACCCGCGGGTCACTAAGTGACCCATTCGATGATTTCAAGTGACCCATTAAATAATTATTTTTGATTATTAATTATAATATCGGTAAAATTTATAATATTATCCACTAAAAAATGTTTTAAAATATACCCACTAACCCTAAACACTTCATAAGAGTCACATTTTGGTTGCTTCTGACTCACAGCCAAAAAAGGTTGTCGAGGCCTGTTTTATATTGTTATAAGTATGAAAGTTTGTTGGTGTCACTTTTTAATTTCTGGATTTTACAGGCAGAAAAACTAGGACTTTCAGATATCTTAAAAAATATTCGTACATGCGATTAGGGCTGTTTGAGTCCTTAAAAATGGCAAATAAGAAAGCAAAATACTTGCAAAAGTATGAAATTTCCAATTTTGTATATAATATTTGAACGTATTATAATAATTAATCACTTCGATTAATAATTCGATCACTTAAAACATTGTTTTAAGCGATTATTATTATTTCATTCATATTCTAAGCCTTAGAATATGAATGAAATAAAAATATTCAGAAAAAAATGATTCAGTTTATACCGATAAGAATAAATATTACACTTTAATCTTAAAAGGCCACAAGTTTTTGTATGGATTCGATTTTGATAAATACAATTACAGTATTATATATTATATTAAAAAAAATTATTAGCGAAATGAAAAAAAGTGCAGCATCGTGTTGAAAATGAAAAGCACCCAATTTTTTCTTGTTTCGTGAAACACCGTAATTACATCATAGAACACACTATATTTAAATCCGACAATTTTCCACAGCATCCGCCGCATTTTTGCGGAACGAAATTTTCCCAGAATTTCGCAACGCCACTGAAAAATTACATGTTTACAAAAGTTAGTAGCATACGAGTTGTTCGTACCCTTTCAAAAGTCAGAGAGCCTAATTAACGTAACGAAAAAATGAGCACAAACACACAAAAAGCTCGAATTGAAAAATAGCGCATTATGAGTACGCCCGCACGAGAAAAATATATAAAATATTTCGTGTCGGACGGAAAGTTCTATGGCGGGAGAAAAGCGAACGTTTTAAACTTCGATAACGAATGGCTGGTCGGGAAAGGGACATTTTATTAAAAGGACGTAAAAAAAAAGTGATCGAATCGGTGCCACGTCCAAACTCGCAGAGTTCGATCATTTCAAAGCCTTATATACGTATTATGTACACGGTGCGTATACGGGGTATAATATACGTTAAATTCGAGCGTGGGAAAAAGTTTGAACCATAACCGGATGAATTATTATAATAAGTTCGCGATGTTTAACGGCACGGAGTAAATTGTGCTTTTCAGAGCCGACGCGAAAAAGCTGATGCCGCTCGACGCACGGATTTCATACAAATTATTATATTATACGGCACTATTAAAAAACTGAGATACTACGTCAATGATCCATATAATTTTAGGTGAAAATATCAATTATTAATTTGAAAAGTCCTATGCTATAATAAGAGAAGGATAACTTGATAAATTTTAACAACCAAAAGTAATCTATTTTATCAAATAGTTTCAAGTACATCGGTACATAAATCGTATAATTTGTTGTTATACTCGATTTCAAAAATTGATGTATTCAACATATATTAAACATGAAGATATTTATAGAGCAATGGAAGCGGAATGAAAACTACAAAACCAACATAACTTCGTTCTTAGAACATACGAATCTTCACGATTCACATAACTATCATATATTTCGAAAAATATATATATTAGAGACGGCGGGGAAGCGGAGATATCTCTTTTCTTGGGGAATCGGGCGAATACCCGCGAGGGCGAAAATGCGCAAAGGACGTGCCCTAGCCGTGGGCCACTCTGTACACTGTTCGGTGAAACGATAATTTTTGCCCGGGCACGTCTCGACCCGAAAATAATGTTCGGAGCGCGAGCATTCGACTCCCGGATACATGTATATAGACCGAAATTTCCCAAAGTGTGGGGAAGGTCGGCTAATAACTTTCCGATGCGGGAAATTTCCGCCCGAGACGCGGAGACGTTTGAGAACCGTCGTAGTATGTTTGGTCTGTAGGGAAAAAGTGCGGAGAAGAAAACGCGGGGAAAAAGTGCACGTCCGTCGAAGGCTGAGGATAAAAAGGATGTAACGTTTTATTCCACCCGATACGCAAAAAAGAGCCGAGAAAAATCGGCGTAATATTGCTAAGAAAATTGATATCGCGTATGAGGAAGAGAAAAAGGTGAATGAGAATATTGAGAAAACATAAAAGAATTGATATTGTTTGAGAATTCGATGCGAAATGTGATATTTTTCGAAGGTTTCGCTCGATGGATAAAAGATGAAACGATCGCGAAGATTGACTCCCTTCTCGTTTACGATCTAATAGAAAAAAATATAATACGCCCAGATTGAAACGACACCCTAATGCATTTCAAATCATATTTACTAAACGGAATATCACACTTTGAGAAACTTTGAAGCAAAACTTACAGAACAGAGCCAATACTGACCCAATTCAATACTTCATTCAAAACTACTAATTCGTTAGTTTTGACAATTAACTCACAACAACCCCGATTCGCTCCGGCTCGAACCTCCACGCATTTTCGCGAATCCTTCTCCTCCCTTACCCTCATTTTTCCACCCACAACCACCCCCAAAGACACGTACATACAACAGCGTGTCGAGCACGTCTCAAAAGGCGACTCGATTAGATTAACTCGCGTGTGCAACCTATTGAATGGAACACGTACTGCGGGGTCCATCCAGCTCGACTGCTGCTGATTACCAGGCGTCTGCCCTTCTTCGACTTCCTTCAACCACCAGGAAGAAGCACAAAAGATGAATAGGGCCCGCGGAAGCCCAGAAGGACGGCTGAAAATTTTATTAGGCCCCCGGCGCGGTGACGGGGCGAATTTCGCCGAATTGTATAGATTAGCGACGCCGACCGAGTGAATGGAGCCGTTTGATAAATTAAAATACATAAATCAAGTTCGGGGAGGGGAGTGATTAAAACAAAAACGCGAACGTTAATATAATGATAATTGTTTGCGGTTTGAAATTCGGCGGTGTGCGATATTCAATGGCGGCGGAGATGAACATTTTCGGCTTTTATTTAAAGGGAAATTATTAATAGGTGTACTTTGCGAAACAATAAGTAGGTGTTTTGAAGGTCTATGTATACATAATATACGTTTAAATTTAAATGGATTCACTAAAAAAATAATCGTAAACGTCAATTTCAAAAACGATTCATTAATTTCATAAAGAAACATTTCCATAGCGATAAAATCGATAAATTAATTACGAAAGCATAAAATTGAAATCTATAACGAATCAACCTTTAAAAATAACCCCTACAAATCGGATTAAAACACAATTTTCCCCGCAACTACATAAAAAAGAACTCCAGACCGCATCAAAACGAAAAATCAACTCCACTACAAACTCTACTGAATCAACGAATAATCACCGGACGGATAATCGAATTACGGACCGGAGTTGAAAAATTGACACAGAAACGAACTCCATAATAAAAAAGTAAAATAAAAAACCGGGACGACTCAAAAACAGGACTACGTCGTAAAAAAACGACACACAGAATGCGCTCGCTCCTTCAATCAGAAGCGCAACTAATCGAGTTAGTCTCCGGGGTTCGAATGCGATTAAAACCCAATTTCAGTTGTGTGTACGCTGAAAAACCAGGGGGGGACTCAGGAGTCACAAAAGACCGCCCCGACGAGTCTTTTTCGTCCTGTTCCGTCGCCGGGGAAATGAGGAGAGAGTCTCCGAGTTTGCCTAATTGAATGATAACTCGAATTTATTGCGAGAGCGGCTCTCAATCGGAAATAATTACCGGCTACTGTCGAAGCAAGAGTGCCTTTTCGGCTCGGGTGCGTTTAAAAATTGAAAATAAATCCGTTTTGGACGTAAGCGATTGCTAATTGCGTAATTGGCCCGTGGAAAGATGCGATTTTTATTGGGGTACAAAGGCGCTTTTACGGCTTCATAAAATTTTATAGTAATATAAATATTTCTTACTTATTGAAATCTTAGAATAGAAGCCATGTAATAAATGATCGACACTCACCTGAAACAAAAATAAAAACATATTAAAGTTATAATTAACTCGCCATATAAATAGATTCATTGATACAAAAAAAACCGATCAAATCAGAAAGCGTTAATTAAAATCGAGTACGAGATTACACAACAAATTCGATTCAAATATCGTATTTCACAGCACTCCATTCATCAAACACGTGTATTTACAAAACGAAAACCGATAGTTTATTCAGCAATGTACTTTTAGCTCGACCAAACACCACCTGTAAATCGACATTTTTCCGAATCGACTTTCGAACGCCGAAACTCGTCCGCCTCCGACACGAACAGATCGAAACAAACCGCCCAAACGCAGACATAATTCCCATCAAATATGATCGAATAAATATATTATTACAGCTTCACGTTATACATAGACGTTAGCCGGGTACGGAAGTCGTAAATACGCAAATTTCACAGTCAAAGGGCGCTAATCAAAGCCAAACAATCGGCGGCCGGGTTCGGCCTCAAACTAAATATCCGAACGGGTCAACACTGTTTAATCGACTGGACCTAGACCACTTAACCGCGCCAAATATTTGCGCAAGCCTCCAGATTTGCGTCGGTGTGTGTGTGTGTGTGTGTATGTGATTGGTGTGATGGTTGATTTTTTGTCCGAGTTTTTATGTAAATTTCGGGGGCGAGGGTGCTGTGTGCGTGGTTCGCTTTGTTGTGTGAATTAATATGAAAATCAGCAGGGAAATGTGGCCGTTTGAAATGTTTGTTTTTCTTTGAAAAATATCGTGTTTTTTTTATACAGTATACGCTCGATTATCCGGTCGCGAATCGTTCGGTTTGCGGATTATCTGTGACCAAAATATTATATATCGCGTAAATTTTTTAGATTGTATTTTTGTATAAGAATAAAATATTGATGCGACATATGAATGCAATAATGTGTTGTATTTTTCATTTGGATATGTTCGCCTCAAAAAAGTCTAACATCCGAAAAACATTCGCCGCGTGCCGATGTTGACAGCAAGCAAGTCTTTGTGTTTTCTACGAAAATTTTATTTCTCCTCGTGTGTTTGAGTTAGGGATTCTGAAGTTTCAAGTTAAAATTTCGAGAAAATTAAAAAAAAAGTCAGTTTGGGTTATCTGTTGACAACCTTCCCGGCATTATTACGTATAATCGAGAGTATAATATAATATATAAAAATTCTTTTCGTAGTTCATGATATATTTTTATGATTCAAAGATTTTTTTAAAATGAAAATTTTTCAGACAAAATTTAATTTAAATAAAAAGAAATTACTATCATATTTAGTTCACATAACATCAACTACTACAATATTATAAAAAAAATTAACATTTCTAAATCTTAATGAGTCGATTACTAAAAACATTCATCAAACAAATATGTTTAGTTACTCATGTTAAATCGCTCAACTTCCCGAAACACACACATATAAATTACATAATCTAAAATAAATATTCTACAATATATTTACAAATTCAAACATAACGAGCTAACATGATGATAAGCACTCAAGTCTCTTATACGCACCCGACATAACTCTACGTTCGAAGGCGTACACGTCGATTTAACACGTTGTGCGCATTAGAAAGATTAATTCCGTTAATAAATTCGAACGCGACTAAAACTGGATAATTAATAATTAAGCTCGTCTCTTTGTTACATACACGTATAATATAATAGTGCGAATTCAATTAGAATGTGAGAGCCGCAAGGTTAATCGCGTTAAACGCTAGTTCATAATGGAATGTGCGAATATAACGAAGTGACAACTATCTCGTTGAATAATCACACCGAAATTATTATTGTGATATTTAATTTCTCAATTCTTGGACGAAATGAGATCGTTCATGTACTAAAAATAACGAGGAAGATAATTAATTGTTTATCGCGTGACACCGTGTCGACTCGATTATAGCCCGACTTATTCGCGACACATTAAAAATAATTAAAACACATTCGTGTATTCGAACGACAATGCAATTTATCTCTTTCAAAGAATTAATACTAAAAAGCGAGGTTGAACAAGATAAGAAGCGACTCGATTGATCCGTCGTTTTTATTCGGAGTAGGTAAACAGGGTACTGATAGCGTAATCTTCGAAACGAAAACAAACTCCTAATAAAAATAAAAGTGTACGGTCTGAATAAAAATGAGCATTTCCAGAGATACGGTAACGCCGCTTTCGGTCTGCACGTATCGTGTAACCTAAAAAGCACTGAAAAAAGACTGAAGGAATTTATTACGCGGGATTCGCAACGTGCAGATCGGAATTCAAAGGTTTAAAACGCGGCACGAAATATTACGTACGAATGCGGAATTGTGCAATTTCCGAAGATATATAGTTCTTGTCTTGTTTGAATTGCATAAGCGAACCATTGAAAATTCCCTCTGATATTATACAACTTTATCTTTTAATGCGAATTCAAAAAGCGATACATCCAACGAGAAAAACGTCAAAATCCAACCGATATTTTTCAAATAAAATTCGACAGATATCTTCATACGAAACCACACTTCGATCTTCCAACACGAATCGGTGCAAAATCGAAATAAATTATCGAAAATCGCCGCAAAAAGACAAACGGAGGCGCTCGTTCGAGCCAAATCGCACGTATCGCGTGTGGCTCATAAGTCGCGTTGCGATTCGTTCGAGCGTACACCGAAGGCTAATGTAACGTGAAAAAATTCCACGGTTATCGGGTATTTTTTATGTGTTTTCGCCACCCCCCATATAATATAATGGGGGCGAACACTATGAAAATGATTATTATGACGATTTATAATCGCCGTTGATCAATCATCGCGTTATTGACGAACCGCCGCGTCCCGGGAATTTCTTGCATGAATCTGCACGTTCGTTTCATGTTTTCATATTAGAAATACGTGCCTTGCGAGTTCTATGAATCGTGAAAGCGATGCGATCCACGCTTGTTATCTCGAGGATGTGTTTATGTGTCCTTTCGATGCGATCGGGGTCAAAAAACTCGATGTATGCAAGTGTTTCGAATAGTAAAAAAAAATAGACGACTTCGATTGTGTATACGAGGTAAATATAAATTTAGATAAGTAAAAACGTACCAGATAAGAAATCCGTATGTTTAGTGATACAATTGCACAAACAATTGAAATTTCTTTTTTTTATATATGCGTCTCAGAAATGAATCATTTTTCGATAATAAAATTAAATCAATCGTAACTAAATTCGAAATAGTGAAATCGTACAGCGGAACGGATTAAATGGTCGAAAGCGACTGCACATAATACTGGGCCACACAATGGTGCAATTAGCTCAAAACGACCCGAAAATTCAATAGGTTTTTCGAACAACGACCAAATTCCGACAATGGAAAGCGTCAACACGAAACACATTTAACACTTCGCCCCCACAACCCGAGGGCGAGTGCGTTTAATTGCGAAACATTCGCATCTGCACCGAAGTGCATCAATTGCACTCCTCCGACAAGAAAAATGTGGAAGAAATTCATGAAAGTGGGTTGAGAAGACAGTCCTCGAAGATTCTCCTTGCACTGGATGTCGATGGCTATTACGAAACCCTCTTGGTAGACAGACAAAGCCAATTTATCATTTCTTGAACGGTCCTTACGATAAGTACGTATTTGCAGATTATTTTGATATGAATTCGTATGATGTTTGTCTCGTGATTATAATGTATCGAATACTAGTAGGTAACATTGATAGTCTTCGATTCGAAGGATTCGCAACATTATAATTCGATGTCGTGTTTCGTATTGTTATTACATTATACGGAGACTTGACGTCGAAAGTTAGATGCGTGAAATTTGCGAATTGTATGCACACGAGTCTTATCGGATGGATGATTTCGATGTTTCAATGTTGTGCACGTGTCTTCTATGTTCAAATTACATTCTTATGTATTTTGATATAAGTTTAATGTGGGGGATGTAAGTTTATTTACTCTATCCGGGCTGTGACTGATTTAGTAATTAATTTTAGTGGAATAAAAAATTATAGCGCATGAATAATTTTATTATTGGTTTTTCCTTATACATTCATTTTTTCACAATAAAAACACTTGTTTACACAAATTCTTTATTCAAACATCTGTTTTTCTTCGAATAAAAAATCTGACTCAATCTGAATAAAATAACAAGATGCACCTGATATTATATAACGCGCGAGCAAACATACTTCCGAACCGGCGTATATCCGATCTGAAAACTCCGCTGAAAACTTTCAAGGTATCCCTCACGTCCGAGTTCAAATTTTGAAAGTTCTATTCGGTTGTCGATCCGATAGAAACTTGTACGTACGAAATCTCCACACGTGATCGATTTTTCAACACACGAATACAAAACTCGGAACGATACTCGCACACACGCAATCGGACGCGAACCGACAAATATTTGTAAATACGAAAAAAATAAATAAACATTAACGCGAATGTCTTTTGACACATCAAACGAATCGCTCATTTCGACGAATCTCGCGTGGACCGATCAAAGTAAAAATTTCCGTATGAATATGTTATTTATGACGTCCAATAAATAAATGATTATGAGCGAGGTATGCCGTTAACGGTTGCTTATTCTCGATCTGGCCGTTACATCATTGATCGTTGATTTGTACACAACCTTGTACCAGTCGATAGTTTTGTATTGGTAAATCGTCTTCCACTTAGGTCACGAGCAATAGTTCAATTAGATACGAAGCGATAATTGTGCAATCGTTTGCATATTATATGTTATTTTAATGGGACTTGACTTGAATAGAATGTTAGATTTTTCAGTTATTTTTTTTTTTGAAATAGTTCAATTGTAACAATTCGCTAATCTTTTAATTATTGTTCTGTTTTAAAGATTAGTTATATTTTCCAATTTGATATATATAATATAGATTTTAAAATGATGAACTTTACATTAAAAAGTAACAAATATGAATACGATGAAAAAAGTACAAATTCGATGTTTAATTTCAGATCAATTTTATATCATAAATCTTTTTAAATTAAAAATGATCCTAATCCAACAAATTTAGAAACATTTTAGAAGCCCAGCTTCGCCCGAGAATGTATAAAATACATACAAATACAAAAGAACAGATCACGATCTTCAAATTGGATTCGGTCCGGCTCGTACGTAAAGCCCGATCGATCGTCGAATAACGGAACGGACGCGCAATAAATTGCACAATACGCTCAGTTTTACGATCGCCATGTACACCTTATATACCAGCTTAGGACTGTGGATTTCGATGGTGGAAGACTAGTGTTCCAGGATCAAAAGTGGCACATAAGATTTAGAAGACGACCTCCGAACGCTTGGATAACGAACGCCAACCGAACCAATTATTATGGAATGGTAAATAATAATGGATTTTAGCTGAAGCCTGGTCCAGATTGTCCGATTTAATGAAATGCGATTTATGTACGTTTTTATTCCGTTGCACGTTCGCTGAAGGAAAAAGATATCCCGGAGCGATTACGGTGACGCGACGATAAAGAAAGATTGATGATGTTGGTCTTATAGCATCGTCAACGTTGTTATTGTTATTGTGTTGACTTCTATTTGGGGTAGTTTTGTATTATACGAAGAATGAAAAAAATCGGAGCTAGTTTAAAGCCGATGATTGGTTTCGTATGTCAGCGATGTCCTGAAGGGTGATTACTTGGCATTATTTTTTTCGTTGTATTGTAATTCGAAATGTGCTGCATAATGCTGTGGTTAGTGTATTGTGATTGAATCGTTTAAAATATGGGTATGGTAAAAAATTGGTATTGGTTTGTTTAAAAATGTATATCGGGCTCATTTTGATTATAGTAATTTAAATGATAAAAAATGTATTAACTTTTACGATAGAAATCGATGAGCAAAATTTTACGATGTTGTAAAAATGGAATTCATAAAAATACAAAATCTTGATATTGGATATTGAAAGTCTGAGCGGTAAAAAATGCAAATACATATGCAATATTCAGGATGAATAAACAATGTATATATTTTTTTTTAAATTCATTTAAATACCTCTTCCGGTAACATCCACGAAAATAATAGGAAACGTCAATCAATGCAATTTTGAAAAACATACAATAGATAATTACATATGTATTTTATATTTCCATCGAAATTTAAGAACGAACACAATAAAAAAGCTCGTTAAAATTAATTGAACGACCTCTCAAAAATTGTAAATATCGCACGCGAAATTATTGTATATATTTATAGACGAATTTTTTTTCGCGAAATTTACAATTACGACCCCGAGGTTTACGCGCCCGCATTTTGAGCAAACGTACAATGTTTAAATTACGTTCGTAAATTTGTTTGGATTGCGTTCATAAAGGTAAATATTTGCGCGTCGATTCTGCGCTTCGATGGAACGCGCCCTTTTCGATATTGCGAATTTTTCCGCGACTAGATAAGAGCCTTATCCTGAACAAGGCTGCGTTTTCTAAAAACACACTCAAAAATTGAATCCTGAAGAGGACGAGATCAAAATTTCTTACATAAATACCAATCCGCTCACAAAACTTCAATGAAAATAAGATTATACTTCCTAGTTTCAATCATAGATGGCGCTGATGATGTGCAATAAGCGAAGCAACTCAAATATTTGTTTTTTGAAGAAAAACGTATTACAAAAGAGTTTATATAATAAAAAAAATCTAATTGAATGAAACAGGATATGTCTGATCTTGTAGAGTGCGTGGGAAGGTGACGATTGCGTCTCGCATGCATCATACAATCGTATTATGCACCGATGACATTGAGCTTATGTCGTAAAAGTGCATTCGACTCTTTTTTATTCCAGTCTCAAATGTTTATTTTTTCCGTGTGTTTTTTGTGCTGTTGATCAAGACGGCATTCAAAAGTGTATTCGATGCGATGTATGTAGACGAATATTAATGATTGTAAAAACAAATAAATAGAAATTATCCGACGCGGGTATGTAATGCGATAAATATACAAATTGAGATCATAAATGAAATGCAGCTGTGTTTGACTATGTACCTATAGAAAATGGATATTTATTCAAGAACTCGTTTGATTGAATAATCGAGTATAGTAATATATTCAAATACGTTTGAGTGCTCTTCAAATTTTTCAAATTAATTAAGAGAAATCTAGAAATTGTGCATACGTAATTATCAGCGCTTTTACACTTATTAAATAGCGCTGATTTCAATAGAGTTAAACAAAAATAGTATATGGATAAATCGAAATCATTCAGCAAGAGATTCAAACTTAAATAAATACAATTTTGTTTTTAAAATTCCAGAATGGACATCATATAATCAGAATATGCCATTACATACTATCAATATACAACGAAAATTTTCGAACCAGCCAAACAGTCGAATCAAAAAATCGAAACAGACAAAGACCCACAAATCCTTCGAAGCCTCGAACCATAGTACATCCTCCATCAATCCGCATCGCTGAAATCCACACAGCACTGAAAACGACGACATTAATATAAACTTCAGACTGCGTCCGAGTTCGAGTCCACGTCCGGGGATTACTCTGCGAATCACCCCGGCCGTCAGGGCCGGATTAGGGCCCGCGGACCAAGACGGGCCCGCGGCCCCCGATAAGCCACCCCTGCGTCTCGGGAATTTCTCGCCGAGTCCTGGGCAGGACTCGCGTTGTGCATTATACATTTCGGGTGTGTCGGATCGAAAGTCGTCAAAAAAACCCGAGGTTTCGGAGAAATTTGTATGAAAAAGATCATTATTTTTTATTGTATCGAACAATGGACGAGTTTGATGAGATGGTTAAAGGATTTTTTATGATCTGATTC